>VJMH01000211.1:0-20292 GCA_009835185.1 Aphanomyces stellatus
AACTTTAGTTGGAACATAAAAATACACAAACACATATTATACAGAGCAGTTTACATTTTGTATATATCTTGTTAGGGACCATGGTTCAATGATTTATGCGTAATGTGTCTCATCACTAATATCTCCCGTAGTTAGGGATCACCGTTCAAAGCTTTATACAGTATTATACTATTTTTCAGATTTTACATATTTGAATTTTATTAATAATAAATAGAGATAACGTAACTGTCAATTTAAGGTCTTCCAAAATATTTAAGGTCCACTGGCAATACTTTTCAAAGCCGATAACTATGTCAAAAGCAATAATTTTGCATGCATTCGATAGCTTCTGTTCATTTTGAGCTCTTGATATTGGATGGAAGTTTGGCGTCGTCCAATATTCGAAGGCGCGCGTCATGTTGGCAAGGTGTTCTTTGCCGCCGGCTCTCTTGGCGCCAAATTTTTGGATCCTGTGCATGCTTCTTCATTCTGCATTTTGATCCCTCCACGCCAAGGAAGAAGACTCCGCTGTTGCCACCGACCGAACCCCCGCCGCGAGTTCATGTACATGATGGGGACTTCAAGCTTATTGGCTTCTCCGTGAAAAAGCGAGTCGAAGATGCGAAACACAAGGACCTCGACTGGAACGCCATTTGCAGAAGTGATGATGCCAAGTTGAAGTGTTGAAGGGTTGGATTGAACACGACCCACAAATATTTTGACCCGCGATCCTCAGTATATTATGTCGGGACTTTGTTCAATCCAATATGAGTTTATTTAACTTGGGAGCCATTCCAATCGTCATGGTGTATGTTAAATAGGCATTGAGGCCAAAGACGATCCGCGGTCTCAAATTCATTCGGCGATGACGTATTCGGATCGTCAAAAGATGTAGTACTTCTTTGCAGTGGACATGGTCGAATATGTACTTCAAAGTAAATGAATTTACTAATCCAGATTATAAATGATTGTGACTTGAAAGCCAATATGAAACCGACAACACCGAAAACACATAACCCACGCAGTTTCTCACTTGACTCGCGGCTCCAAGGCTCACTTGTGATTTCGAAATCACAATGGCTTCAAAAGTTGGAGAGGGGCCACAAAACCCACAGCAGTCGTCGATGACCCAAGTTGTCCTTCCACGTGCCCACCGCATGCGTCAGGATGCCATGCTCTCTTACGGCATCCTCGACACTCCACCCGAGCAGGACTTTCAAGATATCGTCGAGGTCACCGCTTCGGTTTGCGGCACGCCCGCGAGCGGCATACGTTGGTCGACTACGATGGCCGTCGTCTCTGGCACAAAGCCAGCGTCGGGTTGAACGATGTGGGCTCGGTCACGTTCCAAGAATCCCCGGAAGACCAAATCTTCTGTGTCCAATGCGTCGAGGCAGGTGACGTGGCAACGAACGGTATCCACGAAGCCCCTTCATCGTCAACGACCTTAACACGCACCCTGCCTTCAAGGCCAACCCGACTGTGGCCCAAGGCAACGTTGGCTACTACTGCGGCGCGCCTGTTACAACCCCCAATGGTACCCCCATTGGTACTCTGTGGGTATTCGACACCCAGTCTCGATCACTCGCGCCGGCTGAAGTTCGCTCCTTGACGCTTCTAGCGCGTCAGGTGATGGGGCAATTCCAAGTGCGCCGACAGAATCGTAGTCTTGCCATGGCCTTAACGAACGAGACACTCACCGCACGCGCCTGCGACATCCTCGACGACATGTTGCCAACCCTTGTTGTCGCGGCCCTCCAATATGGTGTCAAGCCCGCCGTCGATGCCTTTGAGCACGTGACCATCTTTTTCAGCGACATTGTGTCGTTCACGGAATCTGCGCAACCCTTCCGCCCACGCGCGTCCTTACTCTCCTCGATGCGCTCAACCCGCGCTTCGACGCACTCGTGCGCAAACACAAGCTTTTCAAGGTCGAAACGATCGACGACGCATTCATGTGTTGCTCTGGCATTCCGCATGCCAGACCACACACTGTGCATGGCTCGGTTTGCAGTAGAGGCCGTGGCGGCAGCCACCGTCCCCATCGACCCCACCGACGCGCGCCGCGGCTTTGTGTCGATCCGCTTGGGGTTCCACACTGGCCCTGTCCTCGCGGGTGTCGTGGGGACATCCTAGACTCGCTACTGCCACTTTGGGGACACCGTCAACACGGCCGTGTGGATGGAGACAAGCAGCCAAGCCATGCAAATCAACATGTCACCGGCAGCCGCAAAGGCGCTGCAAGTCCAAGCGCCGGACGTGCAGCTGATTGAACGAGCGTCAAGGGGAAGGGCAAGATAGCCATGTACATCTTAAAGAGCGTGTCGCCGCTGCCATCCTGCACAAGTTTTGACAAGGTCGAAGCGAGAAAAGGCGAGAAACGTCCTGACGTGTAGCCGTTCGAACTGTGGATGACGGCAACACCTGTGGCGTTCGTGGACACGGACAACGCCGAGTTGTCGTGTTCGTTCCCACCTTCGATTGCAGCCGAGAGCGATTTTGTTGTGTCGGTATGAGATACCAATCGGGTTGTCGGCGGTGTAACCTTGCATAAATACCATGTTTGTTGTTTCGATTTAGACGTGAGGGACGCAGCAGACGTCACGACGTTAATTCGATCAACTCCAAGCGCTGTTGAGGGACGGAATGCGACATTGCTCGTCGGTTTGCTGCTCCCACTTACTACGTAAGTGAGAGCAGCACGTAGTAGTCTTTTCATTTTCAACCTCAACTATCTATTGATAGAATACCAATTGGATCGTGTGTGAGCTCATGGCTTTAAGCTAATTTCAACGAATCGTGACTGCTCACGCAAGTGCATATCATAATTTGACAGTTTTGTGAGGCGCGACAAATATTGGCCCCTCTCCAGCAATATAGAATTCTCTCGTACCATCCACTTCAAAATGGACCTCTTTTGCCAGCAACTGTTTCGTCCATTTCAGAGAGTACCGTGGTTGCACAAATCTCTTCCTGTGTTGCCCCCAAGTTGCTCAAGTACAGAATTCAGCATGCAAGAAAACGAGATTGATTGTGATTACTGCGTAGCACACATTCAAGATAGCAAACCCATCACCATCATCACGCCACCCATCCAATTGCATCCAAAGATCTGACTCCGTCGGACTCGGGCTCTTTCCTCTCCAAACTACTACCGTCGTGGCGCAAAAGGCCTTGGACGACAGATCGTGGTGGCAGGTTATGAGAATGTTCCGTCGACGCCAAGGTAGCCGTCGTCACGTCGACGTGCCAGGCGCCATACTGAATGTCGAGTGCCTTGCGATTGGCAAAGTCAATCTTGGTCAGATCGAGGGTGCGAAACCCTTGGTTGTCATTTGTGTTGAAAGAGAGCCCGGCGGTTCACGTGGCCCTGTACGACTGTGTATTGCATCGGGTTGTCCACGTAGGCCGTGGGAATAGCAACAGTGTTGATGGTGCGGACGGCCGCGGCAAAGGGAGCTTGGTCGGGCGTGGCGCGACTGGAGCTGGGGAGGCTATGGGCATGGCGGTTTAGGATCGTGAGGCGCTGGAACCGTTCAATCGGATCGTAGCCGCCGTCAAACACCATGTCGTGCTGCGTGCTGTGGAGGGCCTGGACGAGCAACCGCTGCTCCTCGAAGAGAGGCTCGTTGGTCAAGACACCGTTTGGGTTGTCGTAGACGTTGAGGGTGCCGTTGAGGCATTCGACGACAATCGAGTGACCCGACGCGTCGTGGATGGGCAAGTGCAGGTCGAGGGGCTTGTCGAGATTGGCTGCGCGGGGCAGCAGACCTAAAACAGCCATGTCGAATTGGTCCACTTGGATGCGTTTGAGGCCATCCATGACTTGGTCTGCCGTGGCAACGTTGCTCAAAATGTACGCGACCAGGGATGCGACGATGGGCCGAGCGTCCGAGACGTTCAACCTCGGGTAGTTGGATAGTTCGAGCATGAGGAAGCCGGCAGAGAGGCCCTTTTCGTTGAGCCCATCGGTGGCCGCGTTCAGACCAAAAGCGTTGATGGCAACAAAGCCATACGTCGTGCGCCACGCGACGTCGGGGCAGTCGGGGCATTTGGCTGCGATCATGTCTTGCACGAGCGTGTGGCGAGGGACGATTTCGACGGCGAAGTGCAGGTCGGAGGGGAAATGCATGGCGCGGGCCGACATGACTTGATTCGTTGTCGTGTTGAGGAGAAAATCGCTGCAGGCACGGGCAGCCGCGACGAAAAGTGGACAGAAAGCAAATGTGGGCATGGCTGAATGAAATTGATAAGTGGTGTTCGAGATGGAATACGACTGCGGAGTGGCAGCGCTGTGTATAGTGGAACGAACCTTTTGTCAAACACCCAACATTCTAACATACTACTCCGGAGTACGTAGTACTCGTGAAAATGCAATCTGACAGCAGGGATTTTGTCCAACCATGGTACTCTCGAAATAGTAAGAGCCACAACAAGCCTGTCCATTTGGGAGTAATGGTTATGCTACCACCACACAATCTCACTTGCATGTTTCGTTCGGCAATTTTCACACACAAGCACACATACGACTGTGCCCAACTCTCGGACATATCAAGTTGAAGTCCAAATCCGCATCGATGAATGAATCGTCCTGTCTTGTTCGACATGATTACTACTTGTAAAAGATATGGGTCCGAATGAGACGACTTTTGCGCTGCTTTCTACGATTGAAAGCACGGCGTGGGTTTCAAATCCTTCATGCCGTCCAAGCCTTGCATGGCCTTGAGCAATGGCTTGTTGACGGTGCGCCAGTCGTCGTTGAGCAGCCCTTCGACAAAGTTCCCCTCAGTGTCGGCAGGGTTGTACTGGTAACCGCTTTCAGGGTTCAACGACCACATGTAGCCACCAGCATAGCCATCTTCGACAATTGTTTGAATCGTGAAATCCGTCACACGCTGCGTCGTCTTCATCGGGTGCATGTCTTTGGTGTACAAGCCAGCAAACTCGCCCACAAGGACAGCAGGGCCTTTGTGGTCGTTCAAAAAGCCAAACATGTCGTCCATCGTGCTCTTGACTCGACGCCGGAGCGTCTCGTTGGCCAATTCGATGTAATTTTTGATTTTGTTGGAGGCCGAAACATTTCCGCCGCCATAAAAGTAGTATTGGGGAAACACAGACGGGTTGTCGTAGTGCGGCGCGTAGACGAGCTTGTTGTCAACAGGCAGCACGGGCGGGCTCTTCTTGGCAGGTTGCAACCCACCGCCAAACCAATCATAATAGCCATATTCTTCGCCGTCCAAGGTAATCTCGTGTTGCTGGTTGATCCCTTCGACAAAGGCAAGCCAGTTGGGACAGCCCTTGAGCATGCGCGCGGCGATGCGTTCAGCGCCGGCCTTGAAATCTTTCTTTTCGCCGTCGCCCCACGTCGCCGCAAACGGTTCATTCTTCAAATCGATGCCAAGAATGTTCCAGTACTCATTCGAGCAGAGGTTCTTGGTGAGCACGTCAATAGCAGTCAAAAATTGGTCTTCTGTGAAGTCCTTGCCGTACCAGAGCGAGCCAGCGTTGTTGAGGACGTCGAGCGTGTGCATGGAAAGCATGACCGAAAGGCTATGTTGTCCCAAGCTCTTGGTAATCGACTGAAGCACACCGACGTAGCTCGTGAGGTCCAACGTCGGGTTGGTCTTGGTGTTGACGAGCATTGGCGGCACCGCTCTGTTCTTGAGGATGCTTTCCACGGAGAGCGGCATGCGAACGCTGTTGAATTTGTTGGCGCTCAAGAAGGCCGCAATCGCAGTCACGTTGGTGCCGTTTTGGTCGTTGTCCCAAAGTCCAAAGGGAACCTGCTGGCCTGTTTCCATGCCAAACCAGTTGACGCCTTTGATCGCGATCGGGATTTCCGTCCCGTTCTTCGAGATGGCCCAGAGCTTGCCTTGCTTGCTTTGATAGCTTGGGAGCAGGCATTTGGCTGATTTGGCCGCGAGGACACCACCAACAGCGTCTGTGACTCCACCGCCACCTTCGCTCGTTTGCGACGACACTTTCGAAGGCGACTTCTGTGTCGAAACCACGATCGCAACGGCAGCCCCAACGCAAACAAGGAGACCGGCGACGAGGATTGGCCATTTCTACGAGACAAAAGTCAAAGGAAAAGCCAAAATTAAGCTGCTTGTACCTTTTTGGCCTTGGGTTCGTCGATTCGGTCCGTCGGTTCCGCATGTTGCGTTGTCTCGCTGACGGAATGAAAGATGGCGTCGCCCTTGGCGGTGGATGTCGCGGGGGTGCATGATGTTCCAGTCATGGCAAATTCCAAAATGAACACAAAGGAGGCTTTGTCACGCACATGTACTCACTTTATCATGTCTACAACATCCGGGTGAAGTAATGAGGTGCTGATCGCGTCGATCGAACACCAGACATATGGATAGTCATGTGCAACGTGAGAATAAGTTCATGAAGCGACTCTTTGAGTTTGTATAGCACGTCGAGAGAAGAAGATCAAATATGATGATGTGGTTGACCCAACGAGATATTATGATCGAACACGTCCTTGGAGGTGCAATCGATGGAGTGAAAATTTCACCGAGTGCCCACGGCAGTGTTCGAAGTTGTCCTTAGAGGTGCAATCGATGGAGTGAAAATTTGCCCACGGCAAACTTCACGATGAAATAAATATATTACTGCAATACCTGCCCCAATATAAATATGCACGTTGGATTTTATGCTGGCTGGAGCGGATCGAGGACTATCTTGAGAACTATCTTGCCACTATACCGTCGAGTTAAAAACTTGCTTGGGCCAAGAAATGTATCGTGACACGTAAAGCCAAGAATAACTAACCACTTCAGAATAACTCATCAGACGAACTCAGTGAAATATACTATATATTGTCTTCTTCAATAAACAAATATATTATTTTACAGAGCATTTTTTATATTTCTTTACAAATATTCAGTAATATTTAAAGTTTTACAATTAATATTTGTAATTTATTACACATTTAATCCGATCTTTTTAAAATTATAAGAGCAACGCCGATTGACGATTTGAGTAAAACTTCGAGGTGTGCCATAACACCCACCCAACCATATTGTTCCTCAGTCATTCCAACGTGGTCACTTCGTTGGAATGGCGCCAAATTTTCGAAAAAAGCGTTGTCAAATATCCCAATCTGGAGTGGCTCGAGAGTTCCTCGGCGCCTTGACATGTGAAACATGAGAAAGTCGCCGCGGTCGTGCCTCGTCAAAAAGACTTGTCGTCGACGATATGTCAAGACACAGTGATAAATTTATCAAATTTGTCAAATATTCGTCAGCACATACCATGCCATAGATATGTCAATCAAACGAAAATACACTCGACAAACTGTGATTGTTGGTAGGAAATATATATTTTTCAAAGTTTTATTATCGAGAATTGGATTACATTTTTGCTGAACGCTACAAAGTATGCATTGTATCATCGGCTTGGCCAAAAGGTACATTGCATCGTCCGTCCTACATATAGCTCCGTCATTGTCGCATTGGGGCCTTATTGTGACACGACAGTGACAAATTGACAATGACAACGAGACAATAAGTTGACAAAAGTCATATTTAATTACTACATACATTGGACTCCCCAGTATCCACTTGTGGGACTTGGAACACTGAAACCATCAAACGCAACAAATTTATCCTCATCAATAGTAAAATCTTTCTCGACTTTCGTTTTCTTGTGCAAAACGGGATCGGAATTGGATTGGATGACTTGCAAAATCCAGCAGATTTTGTAAAAAATTCTTTCGATGAACCACATCAGAACTTTGAAGTTGCAAAGTTATTTAAGCAACCGCTACTTCTTCTTTAACTTTCGGTGCGGCACTTCACTTGCTCTACGTTTCGAGTGTACAATTTTACCTGTATTGTGGTTGCGACCACCCGTTGCTGCCCCAGTTGGGTTTTGGTGCACCCGAACAAGGACATTAGCTAAGCAAGGAATTTCAGATAAGCCCATAAAGGTTTGGTTTCATGGTTGGTTCTAGGGTAAATGCAATATTATATGATCCTAATGAACCATGGTTAAATTAACCAAATTCGCCAATAAGTGCCTTGAATTTAGTTCTACGTCTAAGATTTTCCTTTGAAATGGACTTTAGAACATCAATATTTTGATTGTCTTTTGATCCAAGTCGCATCCAAATTCAAATTTCAGAGAAGAAGAATAAAGTGTCCTTTCGAGCGAGAGCAAGGGCGAAAACACCTGGTTATCTTGAATTGGGGATTTGTATTGGTTGGTTCGAGGTGTTTCATGATGTTTTATCTTACGTTTTGTAAACATATATAGAAAGCTGTCAATATCGACACAAGGCATCGCGACTGAAATGACAATGTCAACGACAAGTCAATCGCGACACTATGACACACAGAGCTATAGTCCTACATGTCCTTTGTTTTGACGCTTTGGATAGACAGAGCAGGTGAAAGATAGTCAAAAAGATCGAATGACGCAGACTCGCCACGCGCGGCCTTGTCGAACTGCATCTTCCGGAAATTTGCGTCCGTGCCACAGATCCAGTCCCAAAATGCGAACATGCTCCCGTAATTGCAGTCAAACTTCTCGTGGTGGTAATCATGGCGTCCCGAGCCAGTCAAGAATGGGATAAGTGTGTTCAAGCCCAGAGGGAATTCGTATCCTGAGTGGGCTTCGATGGACTTGACCACGCGAAAGACGAGCCAAATGTAGAGACAGAGAATGTGACTACCAAAGAGGAGCGGGCCAGTCATTGTTGCCATCATCGTCAACACTTCTTCAACAGGATGCGTGTAGATGAAGGCGAGACCGAACGGTGCAGTGAATTCGTGGTGGACTACTCGCATGTATGAGTTATTGCATACAGGTTGACGCGTACCTTTGTGGACATGTTTGAAGATCCGTTTCCAATGCAAGAAGCGGTGACTCCAGTAAAACAGAAAGTCTTCACACAGAATAAACAAAGCGAGTTCACAGACGATGGTCAACACAGAGGGGAGCGGCAACGAGCCTGAAAACGTCGGTCGGCCGCCCCAGAAATACAGAAGTGCGAGTTGGACAGGGGCATGCACGACGACTTGATTAAGCAGCGCCAGCTTGAGGCATTTCCAGTAGAGCGCCAGCGTGGGGAGGCGCGTGGGTTGCATTTTGTACTTGCGAAGCGAGGGCACAAAGTCCATGAGGAAGCAAATGAGGGACGCGCAGACGGTGGCAACGCCGACAACGTTGGCACAGCCCCGGAAAGCCAAGTCGAATGGAGTTACATCTGCTACGACGGAGGCCCAGTAGGGATCCAATGCGGTGAGGCTACCATAGCTTTGAAGTTGTTGAAACCCCGACGCGTTGAACAGGGTCATGCCCTTTGTTCGGAATTTGTAGAGTGAAGCAAGTAGTGTGAAAACACTATTCCGAATGGCGTCAGACAACAGACAAGCGTCGATCCAGGGAAGATTTCTTCGAAAAGAGATTTGAATGAGCAGGCAGGCGTTTTCGATTAAAATATTTATGTGGCGTTGGTGAATAGGTTCCACGTGTCGTATGCACGATTGTGCCACGTCATGTGTGAGTACTCTCACCCATCGGCGAAGCGATGTCACCATATTCGATGGTTTCGAAGTTGCAGATTCCGAGATTAATTCCAGAAGTCTATCCGAAAGCAAACTGGACACTCGACGATCTATTCGGAGATGAGACTATGCCGTGGCGTTGATTAAAAAAATCGGACGATTTCATTCTGCGGTGTTGCATAACTTTCCATCATCGGTACAGATGCGAAAACTTGCCTCCTGGGCGTTTCCTGAAACGTAAAATTTCCATCATGAAAAAGTCAATACTTTCGTCATGCACTCCCCTTTGCAAGTGGAATCATCTCCAATATACAGTAAAGTATACTACTACGTAGTAATAGAATCTCGAAATAAACGATTGTCCAAACCACTCGAGCAGGAGAAACAATTCTAATATTCCTGCGTGGCCTACGACGTCCATAAACGACATCGAAATACATGAATCTCAGGCCCAACGAGCACACAACATTAATACTTGGCAATGTCTGTCTGTCATTTTCTCGCTTGAACGAAGAAACTGCCGTGACGAGGGACGTGCAATTGGGAGGAATGCTCATGGTTACAAGGTTTTGAATTTCACCTGTGCCAACGAGGTTGTGACTTTGGGTTTCAACATACAGGTGCGATCGAATTCGCGAATGCTGAGTCGCCTGCATTTCTCTGGCTCTAACCAAACACTGTACACATAACACATGCCACGAAATCTCGGAAGCAAAATGATGACAAGCAATTGCACAAACGAAGAAACTGAATCTCGACTTGTTATGTATGAGTTATTTCTCCAATGCATTTCGTCCCTTTGGATTGAAAACAGACAGCCAAGTCATCGAACGAGACCATTGTCATTCAAAATGATCAGCGGCAAAATGCACATTTTAGTACGAGTCCAGATAGGGCTCGGTGATTGGCTGAAAGGTTAGTTCTTCCACCAATCTGCCACGCCAACATGACGTTCAACGCGATCCCAGCCGAAACTCCAGCAGTATCGTCGAAACGACGACTTAAATGTGGCGACGTCTGTGATCTCCGGATAATAGAAACGGGCACAATTGCATTTATGTGTGTCCACATAAATGCAGTTTCACCATGGCCACGAAAGGGATCTGGGCAGAGTGGTATCGATTTGTAACTTTGCCAGACAATCCGAGACATGAAACTCGCTCAACGGACAAGTGACGAGTTTCAAGTACGCAACGAACGAAATGACTGCATCTCCCACCACAAGGACCCCTTGCAACTGAAATTGGACGGAAGGCCTGGTTCACCTCGCCCAGGTTGACTGATCAGTTGCGAATTTTTACAAACGGCCCAAGTTGTTTCGACGCAAATGCCAAACCTTGGCCTTTCAGTCGTCCTCATGGGATTCCTCGCTGGTGTCAGCATTTTCCGCGTTGTCCATAGCGCTTGCCTGCGCCACATTCAGTCGAAAGTCACGGCTCGATTGTTGCCCAAGAACCCTTCGCACCACTTGGTTGACCCCCGCGTTCAATTTACGCTCGCCCTCATCCTGGGCAGTATGATCGTTCGTTCCATCGCGCTATTGTGCATCCTCCCCATCCTCCACCATTTTATCTCCCTCGTGTCAGCCCCCGCCCACTACGTCTTTGCCTTGAACGCCACCGAAGAATGGCTAGGGTTGGCAGTGTGCGCCCTCTTCAACGGCGAGTACATCTGGGAGCTTCTCCACGCCCCCAATGTACCCCCGAATATGATCGTGCATCACTGCAGCTCAATTTTCATGTGTCTTGTGTCGTGTCACTGCGGCCTTTACGACGATATGGGCTTTATCTACGCGTTCGGGGTATTGATTCTCCATCCAGTCTATCTGGGCAAATTTCTTCGTCAAGCCAAGAGTTCGTCGAGCTATCCTGTGTGGCGTGTTGGCATTTTTTACAATTTGATTGCCGAGGGACTAGGCACTGCGATCCCCGTCTACATCCTTTACCATCAAAACTTGACAGGAATGGATCTCATGATCAAAGGCGCGACCGTGCTTGCATTAACGATCGTCAAGTGTTCGGTGGCCAACAGCCTTCGCAAGGGACTCGCCAAGTGCGTCGTCGAGAAGTGCGATATCACGGATGCCGTGGTGGGCGAAATCCTTGGGATGCCACACTTGTTGACCAAGTAGGAAGTCTATGTAATGAAGAGTTTCCATGGCTGTGACGTTTTGTATTTATGTGGGTCGTGTCGAAATGAAGGGTTGTCATTTCATCGCGTCGATTTTGCCAATACCGTAGAGCACACAATAACTCACAGCACAAAACTACTCATCAGAGACCCCAAATCACACAATAACTCACAGAATCGCTTGCACGAAAAAACTAAAATGGGTATAACATTTATTTAATTCAGCATACAAATATCCTGTATAATATATATTATTAAAATATTATTAAAAATACAGAATTTTATCCGGAAGAAGATCAAAATAAACTCACCAGCTAGCAACAAATCACAAAATGGGGAGCAAAATAGTCTGGAGATTTATTGTGTGCTTTACGATACATCAAGGAAAAGGTTGGGTCAACAATCAAAGGTCCACCACTCAATACCTAATGATGAATATTCATCATCCCACCTATACTCTTCAACGCAAGAATTGTGACCCGCTTGCGACGCTAACATTTACCAGTATCTCCTCGATATATACATGTATATGGCTACGGTGAGCGCTATACTGGACCCATGGCTGTGGCGTCCACAAAACCATGGAATTCTTATGTGCTTGATATTCATCATTGGGTGTGAAAGCCGGCGAAAGCATCGTCGAGTCCTCGGTGCACCGTCTGAGTTTATCAACAAAACCGCTTCCAAAAGTATTATTCACTGACGCGATTGTTAGAAATCGATTTGGACGCTGATGGGGCGGGACGGGACAACGCGAGGAGAGAAAGATAGAAATGCAGTGCATGAATTTAAATATAATGTTCGATTGTCTCTGAATATAGAGTTTCGGAACGCGCCAGAGTCGATTGAAGTCAGCCACGCGACGGTTGGCTATTCAAGGTCTAGTTGACGAAGCGACCAACTGGAGGGACAATATATTTCAAGCCGAAGTCTAGTCTCTTTTACAATCTGCCCTACAACGTTTTCACCTTGGGTGTATAGGACAGATAGTCAAAGAGATCGAACCAGCCATGTTGGCCGCGGGCGGCTTTTTCGTGCTGCAGCGCGCGGAATTGCGCGTCCGTGCCGCAGAGCCAGTCCCAAAAGGCCATCGTGGAGCCAAAATTGGAGTCAAACTTTTCGTGGTGGTAATCGTGGCGGGCGGGCGAGCCTTTGAAAGGCAAAAACATGCTCATGGTAATGGGAAAGTCGTAGCCAGCGTGTTCTTCCATGGCCTTGCACAACTGAAAAACGAGCCAAATCCAGAGGCAGAGAATGTGGCTGCCAAAGAGAAGGGGGCCAGTCATGCTGGACATAATCATCAAGATGTCTTCGACGGGATGCGTGTATTGGGACGCAAGACCAAACGGCGCGGAGAATTCGTGGTGAACTAATTCAAAGACGAAAATAACAATACAAAACGCGGCAAAGTCGTACCTTTGTGAACGTATTTGTAGATCTTTTTCCAGTGCAAGAAGCGATGGATCCAGTAAAACAAAAAATCTTCGAGGAGCATGAAGCGAATGAAATCCCACGCGACGGTCGAGGGTCTCGGGAGAGGCAGCGAGCCTGAAAACGTTGGCCGGTCGCCCCACATGTAAATCGTCACCAGCGACGCAGGGACATGGACAACCATGCGGTTGAAGAGTACCTGTTTGAGGCATTGCCAGTAGAAACCTTGCGTGGGCGGTCGCGAGGGTTGCATCTTGTACTTGCGAAGCGAGGGCGTGATATCCATGAGGACGCACGCGAGTGACAGCACGACGAAAATAGCGCTGAGGAGGTTGCCGGTGCCTTGAAAGGCCAATTCGAACGGTGTCATGTCTGCCGTGATGGACATCCAGTAGGCTTCCAACGACGTGAGGTTGCTGCAGCCGCTTTGGAGCAATTGGAACGTTGATGTGTTGGTCAAGTTCATGGCTCAGGAAACGGAGAAATGGAAGTGTGAGTGGCAGGCTGCAATCACGGCCATCTCAGTGTGTGATTGTGTCCCATGTGAATGGGTAAATTGGGAACCAGTCTTTGGCAACCACTTCAACGCTTAACGTGCGAACGGCGCTCGGCGACCAAAGTTATGGGCTGACCTATCCACGTCAACACCGCGTGTTGACAGCAGCAGCCCATGCGACCCCCTCTCAACTTCATTTGATTTATTTATGGTTTAGTTGGGACTAGAAGCCAAGCTCTCGTGACAGAACCAACGATACGTTTTGAGTTGGATATTGAGATTTTTTCGGGTCGCATAAAGTGTGTGAATAAGTATGGGCGATTTTCACGCACACGATCTCCAGCAAAAAAGTGGGTGATTTCGCGAACCTTCTGTGGACGAAACAACAACTCTCACAGCGACCAGCACAGCGATCTGGCAACATTCATTATCGAATCACACTCAAAATATTTTCCAATTTCGGCGCACTGGAATTCAAAACCAACATGCGTAAGTTGCTTTAGTATCCCTTACTAGCTCCCTTTATCAAAACGGGGCACAATTTTATCTCCAAGATAAAAAAACAACTAAGAACATATCAAGATATGAACGCCCTTGTCAACAACTTCGCCATATGCTCTCACCAAATTCCAACGCAGTTGCGTTTTGCACAGAATAACCCACCAATGACTGACATTTTGGCAGTTATGACCAAATGAAAAAATTGACTCCTCGTTTATCAATACGTGGAGTAATTTTTTTCATTTCAGATAACGTTACTACGAAGTTTGTAAAAATGTATTCCATTGAATAAAAAGATTCTATGAACTTGTAAGTACCACTGAGTGAGTTTAATATACACGGTGAGTTATTCTCCACGACTTTCTTGTGTCAAATATACAGCTGTTGAAAGGTCGCGTTGCATGCAGGCACAATGTCGAGCCCACACGAGATACACAACGACTTAAATGTCTATGAGCAATCCAATCAAAGAAACTTGGCTTTTAAATTGGACAACCTTGCAATGCATACATCCAAGCGTTCAGACTCGCATAAACTAGCACTCAGAAATCAAAGCTTTCAACCTTGCATAACTAACAGTATAACTAACAGTCCCAGTGTTGTAGAAACTGCAAAAATTTGTTTCTAGCACGCAAACATCTGCTTCAGCAAACCCAGTCCAAGTAACCCCATTCAACTTCACAGATGAAAATATTCTTCTCGAGCTCGGCCTTTACGCTGATTCAATGAGGTCCAACATTTGTAGTTCGAAAAAGTTGAGATGGGTTGAGCACAAATCAAACGCCAGGCCTGAGTTTTAAAAGTCAAGTATTTTACACGAAAATGATGCTGCGTCAGGATTGCTTCCTACTCTCGGGGTACTACGAGATTGCCAACATCACAGTTGAAACTACAACGTCGACAGCTCAGACAAACACTTATCACACCTTTTCCATCCACGACGCTATCAGGGACATTAGTGTGCGTGAAATCCATTTTAAGTTAGTCGGCACTAACTAAATGACATTTTTCGACTAACTAACTAACGTTAACGTGACTAAAACGCACACTAATATAATAATTTGAACCAAAATTTTGCGATTTGTGCCTCCGGCACTATTTTTTGTTTGGACTCGAGCGCATTGCAGCCGCAAATGCAACGGATTGCACCCTAGAGTCACAAGTGTCAACCTGCGAGCTTCATTCTTTTCGAGGATGCTTTGAATATTACTGGTAGGTACTGCGTAGGACCGTGGGGTTGGACCCCCAAAGTCGTGGTGCAAATATTTCCGGACAATCCGGTTACTGATAGTTCACCAATAATCCGTTCCTTCATGCATCACGAGCTAATACACTCATTCGGGATATACCAGTCAACAACCAGCGTTGTGCCAGTGCATGGGGGCACTCAAAGCGCGACTCTGACGATATCCGCCAATATGACGGAATGTCGAACGCTATGAGTGTACTGCTTCAACAGGCAGTTTGTCGTTCGAGTGTGATCTTATTGGAATTATCGACTACGTTGGCGGCAACTATACATACCGAAACAATAATGGCAAAGGCCACAGGATCTCGCACAGCCAATCATGTGGCTGGGGTATTTTCTGTGGTTGCACAGCAAATGCACTCGCGTTTTTGCATGTCGGCGACGTTCGGATGATTTGAAGATGTCCGTAATGGTTCGACGATAGTGTGATGCCCAAAATTCACGTGCATCCCTCGGGGGTGAGTTCAAGGTTGCGTGGTTGCACGGACGGATGCCATCTTTGAACTTGCCAGCATAAAATATCATTTATGAGAGTAATCGCTATAAACTATGACGGTTTAAGCTCTGGTTTCGTGAAAATGGTAAAATGGTTCAATGACACGAACGGAACAAATTGCTGACCACTCCACTGATTCGTAACGCGTATACAAGGTGTCCAATGAGTGTGAGTTTAATGGCATGGACTATAGAATCCCACGATAGTATGCTTGAAGCTCTGACTAAACACACTAAAACGCACGTTAACGCATGCCATGGTTAGTTAGTTAGTGTCGTCAGTTGACTAACTAAAATGCATTTGTCGAACAGAGACACACACACTAACTATTGGTCCGGACGCTATATCTGATGCAATGTGTATTTTGCGCTAAACGTCTTTACGTTGCTGATTTGAAACGCATATAGTGTATGATTGCGCGTTACTCGAGTGGAGATGCTCGTACGAAAAAAATGATTTAAAAAATATCAAGCAATTCGAATCCTTGTTGTTAAAACAAATTATTCTATCTTACGTGTTTACTGAAATTTACACTGCCACAGTTCCACTGGCACTAAGTGCTACTTCGAAGTAGAATCGATTCCTTGGGGCTAATACTGTCAGCATATTGAGTGTATGGAATAAAATTTGAAACTGGGGATCAACAAATTCTATCCACTGTATTGTTTGACAATACTGGCATGCATGTTGTTTGCCAATTTGGTGATTCAGTATATATTAACGTTATTATGGGTATTGAATTAGTTGATTTGTTCTCAGCGGCCGATCTCTGTTGGAAAGCAGGGCATGGGTTTCAAATCCTTCATTGCGTCCAATCCTTGCATGGCTTTGAGAAATGGCACGTTGGGCTTTCGCCAGTCGGGTTCCAAGAGTCCTTCAATGTAGTTGCCAGGTTTGTCGGCGGGGTTGTACTGGTACGCACTCTCAGGATTGAGCGACCACATGTAACCACCGGCGTAATCATCTTCTACGATGACTTTGATAGTGTAATCCGTGCAGCGTTGCGTCGTCTTCATCGGGTGGGCGTCGTTCGTGTACAAGCCAGCAAACTCACCAAGAAGCACGGCGGGGCCTTTGTGGTCGTTTAAAAACCCGAACATGTCGTTCATCGTGTTCTTCACGCGGCCGTAGAGCTTGTCGTCTGGGAGTTCCTTGTAGCCAATGATAGCATTGCCTGCACCAACGACCCCGTCGCCAAAGAGGTAGTACTGGGGAAACACCGCGGGCGTGTAGTAGTGTGGCGCGTACACCAACTTGTTGTCCAACGAAAGCTTGGGCTGCGAGCCTTTGGCCTTGTGTAACCCACCGCCAAACCAATCGTAGTAGTTGAACTTTTGACCGTCCAAGACAATTGAATTTTGCTGGTTGATGCCTTCGACGAACCCCATCCATTTGGGACAGCCCTTGAGCATTCGGTTGGCAATGCGTTCGGACGCGGCCTTGAAATCGTTGGCGTCCCCTGTACCCCACGTGCCTTCAAATGGTTCGTTCTTGACGTCGATGCCCAGCACGTTCCAGTACACGTCGGAACAGAGGGCCTTGGTGAGCATGTCAATCGATTGGAGGAATTGATCTTCCGTGAACCCTTTGCCGTACCAGAGCGAGCCCGCGTCGTTGTTGCGGTTGAGCGTGTGCATCGAGAGCATGACCGAAATACCACGGTAGCCCAGCGCTTTCACGATACTTTGGAGCAACGAGAGGTAGCTGGTCAAATCCACGGCGCGGTTTGTAACGCGGTTTACGATCGAGGCTTCCAATGGCTTGTTCTCAAGGATGTTTTGCACGCAAAGCGGCATGCGGACGCTGTTGAATTTGTTGGCACTGAGGAAACTCGCAATCGCATACACCGTCGTGCCGTTTTGGTCGTTGTCCCAAAGCCCAAACGGCGCTTGCATGCCCGTTTCCATGCCAAACCAGTTGACGCCTTTGATTGCAACGGGAACCTCAGTGCCATTTTTCGAGACAGCCCAAATCTTGCCGCGCTTGCTTTGGTAGTCGGGGAGTTCGCAGCCCATGGGTTTGTACACCTTGGGGTTGTTGATCAATCCATCGTCGTCTACATCGTCCTTGTGTGGTGTGACGTTTGGCAGCTCAAGCCCACTGCCGATCTTCTCGCGCTCCTTGATCATAGTCACATAGGCTTGACGACGGTTGTCCGAACCTTCCTTGAATCGACTTGAAAAATACACGGTGCCGACAACTGCCCCCGCACAAAGGAACACAAAGAGAAGGACACCAGGCCATCGTTTGATGCGCCCATTGTAGATGCCGCGACGTGTTGGGCTGGCGTCCTCGTCCGGTGCGACCGCAATGATGCGCTCGACATTCGCTCCACGTGTGAATGGATTTGCAGGCACTGGGTCCTCCGAGTACCGTGTACTGTAGTCGAAGCTTCCATTGCGAACTTCATCCTCCATGGGTTCGTAAGTCCCCGCAGGCGTCGGCAGTTGACCTGGTGTTGATTGGGGTGTTGTCATTTTGGAAAATGATTTTGGGAACGAAACTAGATCCACCACGATTCCTGCACGTCACAACACGGCCGTGATGGATTCAATCCGGTGAGGGTAGGGCAGTGTGGGGTCGACAAATCTTTTCTGTTGCTCGTTCGCGAAACCGCAACGTGCGTGCATCAGAATTTCGGAATATGTTCGTACGTTTCATTTATATGACCAGTCTAATGAGCGTGCAATATGCCTAGGGACAATTTAACGAAGCTTTATAAAATGGATAGTATTAAATTTACATTTATTTTATAGTATTGCAAATAACTTGAACTTTTGAAATATTTCGAAATTCCAACTTGGCATCAATTATTAATTGTAAGGTCAAAATAGTGTGTCTTCTACCGACTTCGCTGTACAAAATGAGCGTACACTGGAATTATCGATTGACCTGTTTCATCGAATTTCTGGCGAACGTAACAAAATTGGAGTGAAACAGTGAAACAGAAACGCTAGAAAACATCCCTATCTCCACAAAAGTGGACAACTTCGAAGTACTTCACAAGTTCATACTACGTAGTTCAGCGTAACTTAAATCAAACTGAAAGTCTTGGCTTCACAATGTAATTCGATAAATTTTTACTGTGAATCGTTGTGCATTCAGGCTAAAATTTTGAAAGGTGGCCTTTCAATGGACGTGCACGAAACAGACGGCAAGCCCACTGGCCTGGGCAAGAATTCAAATTATTCAAGTACGAGAATTATTTATTCTTTGTCACCGTCACGGGGCCACTGTTGTGGGGAAACAAGGCATGGGTTTCAAGTCCTTCATCACGTCCAACCCTTGCATGGCCTTGAGGAATGGCTTGTTGGCCGTACGCCAATCAAGTTCCAGAAGTCCTTCGACAAAGTTGCCGGGCGTGTCGGCGGGGTTGTACTGGTACGCACTTTCGGGGTTCAACGACCACATGTAACCCCCAGCATATTCATCCGCGACGATAACTTTGATCGTATAGTCGGTACAGCGCTGCGTCGTCTTCTTTGGGTGGGCGTCTTTGGTATACAAACCAGCAAACTCCCCCAACAAGACCGCCGGGCCCTTGTGGTCGTTGAGAAACCCAAACATATCGTTCATCGTGGCTTCGACACGACCATAAAGCTGCGTGTCGGGGAGTTCCTTGTAGCCGATGATTGCATTTGTTGCCTCGTTCACTTTGCCGCCGCCAAAGAGGTAGTACTGGGGAAACACCGCGGGCGTGTAGTAGTGTGGCGCAAAGACCAATTTGTTGTCGATTTGAAAGTTGGGATACGCACCCTTGGCTTTGTGCAAGCCACCGCCAAACCAATCGTAGTAGTTGTATTCGTCGCCGTCCAACACGATCGAATTTTGTTGGTTCACGCCTTCGACGAATGCCATCCATTTGGGGCAGCCCTTGAGCATACGGTTGGCAATCAATTCCGCGCCGAGTTTAAAGTCATTCTTGCCACCCGTGCCCCACAAGCCTTCGAATGGCTCGTTCTTGACATCGATGCCAAGAACGTTCCAGTAAAGATCCGAGCAAAGGGCTTTCGTGACCATGTCAATCGACTTGAGGAATTGATCCACAGTCGTCGACTTCCCGTACCAGAGCGAGCCGTCGTTGTTCATCCGGTTAAGTGTGTGCATCGAGATCATGACGGATATTTTGCGGTAGCCCAAACCCTTGACGATACTTTGTAGCAGCGCAAGGTAGCTGCTTAAATCGACGGCACGGTTCGTGACACGATTCACAATTGAGGCTTCCAAGGGCTTGTTGTCGAGGATGTTTTGCACACAGAGAGGCAACCGGACGGAATTGAATTTGTTGGCACTGAGGAAATCCGCAATCGCATACACCGTCGTGCCATTTTGGTCATTGTCCCAAAGGCCAAACGGCGCTTGCATGCCCGTTTCCATGCCAAACCAGTTGACGCCTTTGATTGCAACAGGAACCTCAGTGCCATTTCTCGAGACGGCCCAAATCTTGCCCTTCTTGCTTTGGTAGTCGGGCAGTTCACAACCCTGCGGCGGG
>VJMH01000212.1:0-16631 GCA_009835185.1 Aphanomyces stellatus
GGTTGTTGAGTTGGCCGTAGGTGAGCCACTGGCCTTCAAATTCAATGGCGCGGAGGTCAGGGAATTCTTTAGCCCGGGCTTCGAACGCGTGATGCACGAGTTCAAATGGCAGTGGAATGGTGGGACCAAACATGGCCGATTCAATCAATTTGGACTGGGATGGACTCAATGACCACAACGACGCTGTCGTAGTACTCTGGGCAGTGTGGGTTAATTGCACCAGGTGGCTCAATGTGTGATCAAATTCATCCAGCATGTGGCGCGCTTGCAACCGCGGGATTTTGGACGGATTGTACATTGCATGGGCCGCGATGTTTGTTTTACCTGGTCGTACTACCAACGATAAGGCATATTCATGGTCGTCTTGCGGCAGGGACAGCGCCGGGTACACACGTGGAAGAGCATTATCGTCAACATCATTTTGGACGATAAACAACGTGTCAATAAGGTCGACGCGGCTGCTCCATTGCTGGTACTGACTCGCATTGTCACGCATCGCCTTCCCCGCGCGCATGGACTTGAATACAAATGCAAGGGACTGCGTATCGTCAAAGTGTACGCGGCACGGAACAATACCATGGTGTGCGATCGCCCTAGCATACGACAAAAATGAAGCGACCACTTATCAGGCAAACACGTACCAGTCGATGTTGTCGACTTCGGTCGAAGCGACGGTGGTGCCAAAGACGACGTCGTACTGGCGCGTGTACTTTCGAAGGGTCGCGGCCCACGCGAGGCAGAGCACTTCGGGGATCGTGACGCCGGCGACGTCACCCGCGCGCGTCATTTCGTGGCGGGACGTCGTCATGGTGGGGAGCATCATCGCCACGTGTATGTCGTCTGTATTTGGCGTCGCCGCCTTCTTGCTGGGAGCTTTGGCCGCAACCACAGTTGAGATTGTGTTCTGGGGGGAATATGCCTCAGAGGGCAGCGGGGGGGGCTTTGCATGGTCGTCTTGAGCAGGGGACGCAGCGTTGCGGTAGGGGGATGTCGTGCTGTCTGTCATGGGGTCGGCCGGAAGTCAAAAGGAAAATGCCGCCAAAGGAGCAATGGGGCATCTCGTCTGTACAGCGTGCAAAGCAGCAGAGAAACTTTGGCACAGCTTGTGCCACCGTTGGATCTGAGGCGACCACTCTCAGCCTGGTCGCGTCTGATTCGAACCATGTGTAAGGCTGTGTAAGGCCGTGATGGTCGGTAAATGTCGGGAAATTAGACCAGACGTCCAGTCGTCTCGTGCAGTCCACCGCGAACGAGTTGTTCCCTCGTGTTCTTCGTTGGAAGTTGTACATGAGCGCGCTGCACGCTGTGAGGCACCATGTTGAAGCCATGTGGCTGCCATGGATTTAGTCCAGCGGCACATGGAGGCCAGTCGTCGGTGCTTCGTTGACTTGGTGCTTTTTTGTCAACCCATTATTGCCGTCATCATCGACAGTACCATAAAGCACACAATAACTCACCAGACTGTTTTGCTCACCATTTTATTTGTTACTGGCTGGGTTTATTTTGATATTTTTGCGGATAAAATTACGAATTCTTATTCATATTTTTAATTATATATATTATACTTCATATTTGTATGCTGTATTAAATTTATTTACCCATGTCTGTTGTTGATTGTTGAATTATTGGTGAGTTATGTGTGATTTGGGGTCTTTAGTGATTAGTTTTGTGCGGTGAGTTATTGTGTGCTCTACGGTACCTGGGTCAGCTCGTCTTTTCCCACCCATTTTTGCTGGTGACTTTTCAACCGTTTTGAACAATCAACTCCATGAAATGAACCTTAAGACCAAGCGAATTTTCACGTTTCACCCAATGTCCCATGAGTAAGAAAACGGATGCATCATACAAACCTCCACAAATTGATATTTTACCTCCAGGAATGAATCTTGGTATCAACTCTTGAGAATGGCGCCGTAGTTGAGAGGACCTTGCTCGAGGCCCATGAAGCGATTTTGAACGGAAAAATTTCATAATTCATGTGAGAGAATGGCCTATCTCTCGATATATTGCGCAACTCTCAATTCTTTTGGTTCTTGTTGCGACCCCAAAAGTCGTACTACAAAATGTCGGGTTGTCTCAGACATTGGGTGTTAAACTTGAAGGGAAAATGGATATTTGAAGTCCTGGTTTCACGCGTCCTCCAAAGTAGCCTGGGGTCTCAGGGGCTGTTGGGGTGGTGGGTTAGGGGGGTTGAGGGGTTTGAGGGTTTGGTGAAATTGGTTGTCATTTTCCGACGTCGATCTCAACCCATGTTCCTCCTCTGGAGGCCACATGATCCACCCCCAATATTTTGGTGAAAATTTTGATATTGGATTTTCATTCCTTTTCCTTTTATTATCCATAATGCAATATAAAGGTTTGAGCTTCACATAATTATGGCATTTTTAGGCCATGAAATGGCACAAAAATTATTGAATATTTTGGCGCCCAGACACACCAAATGAATGAAAATGAAATCTTTCAAGTTGTCCGGAAATTCTGCTATATTTTGGTTATTTTTTACCACCTCCAATATTCTCGTCAAAATATTGATATTAGAATTTCGTTCTTTTTTTCAATATTCCAAATGAATGGAGGTTTGAGCTCCATATTATTATGGCATTTTTGACCCATAAATGACACAAAATATAACGGATATAATTGGTGTCCAGACACGCCAAAACTGTGAACATGGAATATTTCGAATTATCCGGATAGTTTGCTATATTTGGTCTTTTTTGCGCACACGGGAAGAGAACCCTCCTATTTTGTGCCCTCCACTTTCGATCCGCGGCACAAGGAGCATACGTCGGAGTGGAGATACGACCGTCGCCGCTGTTGGCTTCACCGGAGCTTCTCGGGTTTTTTACACGTGGTTTTCTTGTGTTTATCGTGTGGGCCAATGTCGATGGATGAAATTGGACTTTTGCTCTTGGTTTACACGCACCAGGGGAGTTGCTGTTGGCATTATTGTGTCCGGATTGGATGGAATGATTGTAACAGTAACTCCCCGGCGGTGGTTGAGACGGCGTCTGTGTACTTCTCCAATAGCTCAGCCAAGGAGGAATGTGTTTGACGTAAACTGCCGAATGAGCGACGGCTTTTCAGATGAAAAAGTTTGGAGAATTCTATATTTTGCAAATTAGATCCAATTTTGCTGTGCAAAGTACGCGGCGATTTCAGCTATAATTGTCAATTTTATTTAGCCAATATTCACAACTTTATGATCGCTCAAACATTTTTGACCTAATAATCAGTCAAAAATGAGATGGACGGTTGAAAAAAATTCCTTTTTATAAAGTGCATTTTAATGTGCACAAAAGTCATTTTAATCGATGGCTCCTTTTTGAACCGACGGGTTGATGCAACGCTTCTTCACGCTTAGCTTGTTGGGTAGCTTCAAGCATCGCGATTGAACAGACACACTTTGCGTCCAGAGACTAATGCTTGACCTTCTTTGCGTCTGCCATGGGCAAAATACGTACCTCACTTCGAACCTTGTCCCTGCGCTTCATCCTCCGTCGCGTTTTTGTCGAACTTCGCCAAGTGAAGCATCATCTTGCAGGGGTGGAACAGGCGGAAACAACTATAATGTGACGGCTTTTCTCAACTTTTGTCCAATCACATGGAACATTCGTACCATTTTGACCAATTACATTTCGTTATTGCATCGGATTGGCTAAAATCAAGCAAACCATCGCTGTTTTGACATCAATCGCTCTTTCGGCATTTTACGTTAATGGGAAGACAACACAATAATAATTCAATGTCTATTAACAAACAATAACTCAAAGTTCACGCACCAACCAGGAATGTCAATGCTGACTTTTGTCGAACTCAATCATTTGCCGCTACAAACAATACGCATCAGTTTAGGGCCACGAGGAAGTACTCCGGAGTAACCACAACATATTTCCGGTTTGGGGGCCAAAGGGAAACACCCAAAAAACCACGAGTAACAATCGTTTTCCCAGCTTCTCGACACGTCGCATTCATGCTGTCGAAGATAACTTTCCTATTTACAGCTCATTGCGTTCACTTTGCATGTGAATCTATAGGATACAAGCAAAGAACGTCAGGTTGCACACCTCCTTTATCGCATTATCCTGTTTAGGTATTGCGGAACAGTGCGCCTGGTACTGCTGTGCATCCATATACCGCGTGAAAATACTCGTGCTGGTGTGCTAGCTATCTCGAATTCCTTCGTCGTCCAACAAGGTACTTGAGTCGCACTCAGGGTGGGTTCCATTCCCTCACGTCGTCCGGCAATCCTCGACCGTAGATAATGCACCTGGATTTACGGACATGGTAGTGCTTATCGGCATTTGAGATTCGAGGGCGAAATCCACAGAACCATGTTGGAGAGGTTTTTTTCAAATATCAAATTATAGGGGTTTTCGACGTGAGGTCGAAGGCAACCTGGGCATATTTAATCCAAATTAACCTAAAATATACTGGAATTCCGTGTGTCGATAGAGAATTCAAAGTGCAATTTACCCGTCTAAATAGTTCCCCCTGGAACACAATACGTGTTGAGAAATGGTCAACTGAGTGAAGAAAAGATAGTCAAATTTCATTGTAGCAACTCATAAACTTGTATAAATAGTTCGAAAAGAAAATATTTAAATAAACAGGTATACCTCACCATGACACAAGAATTCATATTGAGAGACAGTCTCAACAAAATCAATGCATTAATATATGGGTTTTGGTACATAAAACTTTCAAGTTATAGAATCTGGCATAAATGGTTAAACCTGACAACATTGTGCGTTTTTTCAGTTGTATGCTCATTGCTGTCAAATCAAATGTGTGAAAAGACCTCCATAGGGTGTTAAAACGTGTTTGACCTAAAGCGATATAAAAACCAATGTGGGTCAAACAGTGTATATTTTTGAGGGTCAGGGTCGTTGTGTGGGTCGTTGGAGTCATTGTTGTGGGCAATGTCCTTTGAATCATCACAATCAAAGTATTCATCAATTAATCCTTCCAAGCAACATAAGGCCACGAGTACATCTAACGAGCACGAAGTTCGACACTGTCGGCAGGCGTATCCAAGTTGTCATTGGCATACCACAATACTTGCATCTTCTCACGGGTCGCAATGATACGTGAGGCACCAAACTTGTCGGGCTCAGCGTACAAGTTCCAGGATGGAACGTTGTCGATGCGGTCACCCGCATGGCCGCGGCCGCCCGCGCCCGTCGTAATGTACACGGAGCCTTGCGTCGCGTCCACAGTGTTTTGGTAGACATAGTCGGACCGTTCGTAGCCATGCACATGGCCTGAAAAGACAACGTCGACCTTGTTGGCTGCGTAGATGTCTTCCAGCTTGGCTTGGAGGCCACACTGAGGTTCGCTCTTTGGTTTGCCACGAACATAGTTGCCACCCCAACAGCCATCTTTGTCGTCGATGACAAAGACTGTGTCCGAGCATTGGCATTGATGGTCAGTGTATGTGTTGTAGTACGGGTTGTGCTTGACAACGACCACATACGGCGTCGTTTGGCGATTCACTTGGGCCAAATCTTGGCTGGCCCAGTCCGCCATGGCTTGGCGTTCGCTCAACCACCCACCCGAACCCACGCTTTGGCTGCTGCCAACGTAGTCGTCCAAAAATACCAAGTGCACCAACCCCACGTTGATCGAGTAGTACGTGCGTTGGGCATCCGCATTGGCCTTGGAGATGGGTGTGGCAGCACGACGGAGGTAACCCGTGTATTGCTCAGCAGCATACCCAGCGCTCGATTGGATGACTTCGTGGTTGCCGTTGATGCCAAGGCTAGGAATCTTGGAAAAGATGGGCTGTTGGAGGTTGAACCATTGGTCCCAGATCTTGTGGTTGCCATTGGCGTAGGCGTAGTCGCCCACTACAATTACCGCTTGCGTGGCCAAGTTTTGGACAGGTGTCAAGAGCTGGTTGAACGACCCCGCCTCCAAATCAGCGTCGCCGATGATGCCAATCACAGTGGGGTCAGCGCTGGCCCCCGGGGGCGACACAAACGAGCTGGAAAAGTCCCCCGCCGAGTACGAGTACTTGGCAGCAGGCGTCAGATTGCACAAGTTGACTGTGTGCAGGTAGGGCGAAGTGTACGACTTGACCTTGTAGTTGGAAGCCGTGGTGGTGGCAGTGTTGGTCGACCCATTGGCGGCAGTATAGGACACTGTGATGGGGGATTTCGAGGACGAGGCAAAGTTGACCGAGACACCAGCAGGGCAGTTGATTGCAGCATTGGTCAAGCCCAAGTGCACTTGGGAGATGGATTGAGCTGTGGCCGTGACGGCGATGACAAGGGTAGCAAGGAGCGAGGGGGCCAAAACCATACTTGGGTGGAACGAAGGAAATTTCAAGATGATGGCAAGGCGACCAAACAACTTGCATGTATAGGAAGGCTAGACGACAATATATCATTTAAGTGCACGGTTCGACGGTACCAATCTGTTTGCCTCCGTGTAATCAGATATTGAAATGCGATATTCCAATCGTCCGCATGTTTCTCATGTTCAATGGGCTGTCGGAGGTGTGACCAAATGAATATTTGCACACGCCACGAATTCGAGCGAATGATTCCATCCTACTGCCATGACCTGACCAACTGAATGTGCCATCAATTTGTGGTCGTTGGATGAGGTCTTCTTAAGAGGGTTAGGGTCCTCACTCACCACCATGTGGAGGAGCAAACTCATTCGAAACGCAGCTCTATGTTTACGATTCACAGTCATTCGTTGAAACAAGCCAGTGCAGCATATACATGTTGACCGGTGGTCGAGTCTTCGTAATAACTAAAAGCCCAAACGTTAGAGTAGTTGTGTATGCATACATCACTCCCCAAGCAAGCACATAAGCCAAACCATGCAAAAGGACTTCCGTGCCCTGGTCTGAACTTCCGTGTGCAGGGCATTCTGCGGCATATTTCACATCACCAATCGTCCCATCACATATTTCCGACGGCTTTTATGAACAAATGTTGGCACAACTCGATCGAGACGTGCCGTTTTGCACGAGCGTGTGGGGGTGACCACGATGAGTCGCCTCTATAAATAGCCACGTCCCCAGTATTAGTCCCGCCTGGTCGGCTCCTCACGTGCATAGTCCCTCGTCACCCGCGCGTGTGTCATGAGCCTAGTCGTCCTTGACGACCCGACTTCGTCACCACCACGCACCTCGCCCATCATCATCCTTCCATCGTCTTCGTTGGCCACCAACGTCAACGCACCACCCGCGAAACAAGGCCCGCCCGCGCCGCCGTTGGTCCGTGGGCCCAGTGCGCTGCAGCACCACCCATCGGCGCGCCCGCCCAAGCCCCGAGCCAAGGCCAAGAAGCAGTTCCTTCGCGTGGCCACATGCGCAGCGGTTGTCGCAATCGTCTACATTGAGTACCTTGGTTCGATGGCACTTAAACACTCGATGTGGGGCCAGCTGCACGTGACCCAGCACCAGACAACGTGGTTCACTAGTTCCGCCATGACGGCGTTTGTCCTGCGTGACGCGCCAGCTGTCACCATCGAGGACGAAGATGGTGACCCTGCCGCCATTCTCCCGCCAGTGCTGGCAGGCACTTCAAAAGTGCTCTATTTAGACACCGTGCCAACCTACAGAGAAAGCAGACAGGGATGCGTCCATGACACTGAGTTCCTCGTGGCGCAGATTGCCACGTCCGCCACGGCGCTGCATGTACCCGAGGCAACAACGTATGCGGCCACGACCCTGGTGCTGGATTGTACCTTCACGGGCCGCGTCGATTCGTCCATCGTCAGAGGTACCATCGACAAAATGACGCACCACCGCCCAACATGGACTTGTAGTGCATTGGATGGATGTCCAACGGGAGATCCTCGTCACCGTGACAGTGCAGTCGTTGCGGGCCGTTCAACCCAAGGTGCAACCTTTTGAACTAAAATGGACGGTGATGAACCAAGTGAACCGATGGTAGATCCAACGAGATGAACTATGCTGGCTTCGATCCACGGTCGTGACCAACCTGACACAGCTCCGCATGGCGCGGCTCGACCAAGACGATCACGTCGCTCCCCTCCACCCGCCTTTGTACGCCATGCGACTGGCCTCGCAGGTCGATCAAGATGTATTCAGTCCCATCCATGTCATGCAAGTCAACGACCTCTCATGGACTGTCCAAGACGACGACGCTGCCATGTCGTATGAGATTGTAGGTGTCCAAGGGTTCTTTTGGCACACCCCGACGATCCTCGGGACCACAATACGGTAAGCACTACAATGTCCATCCTCCAAACACAGTCCTTTGACGATCTTTAGCTTCATGTGGCGCCTGCCACAAGATGCCACGTCACTCATTTCGTCCCTCGGTTATGTCTACGAAACGACCACGATCCACACGTTTGCCTGGATTCAGGCATTGGTGGTCGTGGGCGTCTGGGGTCGCATTGTCGTCACACTCTTCGTCACGTGCATCGTCGTCAACACCAAGTACCAGGCCACGGGCCGCCTTGGCCTCCCGCAGGTCTTTCCTACTGTCCAGCAAACGCTCAACTTTCGGTCGGTCTTGATTCTCGGTGCCATGGCCTGCGACGGCTTTTGGGGCCTTCGTGCCGTGGCCCTTCGACACGGCTTCACACGGGTGCGCGCTCTCCCGACCATCCATTTTGCCGACGTGGGACCTAGTTGTACGCGTGGCCTGCTGTGGATGACTCCACGGTGCGTGCGAATTTGCTCACGTGGTGCATGGCGTGGATCGCAGTCGTCGCGCAGCGATGCCACGTCACCATCTCTCCCGCGATTGTCGTCGTCGTGTTTTGCACCTGCGAGGCGTGTCAGACGTGGCTGGCGTGGCCATGGGCGGTCATCGATGGGCTCGTCGCGCGGATGTATGTCCAGGTACGACGCCGATCCCAAAACGAACACACGATGCCAATGAATCGCACGTTCGCAGAATCAGCTCCACAACACCTGTGTCTTGGCAGAATATTCCTCTCGGCTTCCCCCCAGTCGGTCCAACGGCCCGGCTCTTTCGCTTGGGGCCATGTGGCCCATCGTTCTGTATGATCTCACGTGGTGGTTCGTTGCATGTCTGAGTCTCACCCTCTACATCGTACGTGCATGCATGTATGTGTCCAACACCGCGCGAATTCTTGTTTCGAGATCTGATCACTGTCATGTCCACAACATCGCGCGCCTGATCCGCGTTGATGGATAGACCGTTGTCATGGATCTCTCATGTCTTGTCTAGATGGTCGTCAAGTGGTACACCCACAAGATCCAACCGTCGCCTTCGTCATCGCCCCAGCGTCCACCAAGTCGCGCCAAGCAGCGGCGCAATGCGGTCACGCCGTGGGAGCTCGTCAACACGGCCCACCAGCTCCAACTGGCGTGGTCGGCGCTCACGCCTGCGTTCCGCACGACGTTTCTCTCGCCCGAGCGCGGCCTCCTCGAACACGTCGAGACGTTTGTGTGGTCTCCAACCCCGCCGCATCTCCTCCTTCTCAATGGCTCGTCGCTCTGGTGTGCCGGCTGGGTTCGCCTCAACCGATGCACGCTCGTGCGTGTCCACTCGCTGCCCTACCTCGTCTGTAACCTCGTCTGTCGCACGGCATGGTTTTCCATCGTCGGTGCCAAGGTCGAGCGAGATAGAGTAACAAGACGTTCTCAAAGTCACCCATAGATTGAAGATGGGCGCTTGGACGGGATGGATGTCGTCCGTCTTGACGACATGCACTGGCATCAACTCCTCCAGCTCTCGATCGGCCACCTCAAGGTCCCACATGCAGGCTTCCGTGGCCTACACTTGCGCAAAGACGCGGCGGCCGCCACGCGCGTGCTGGCCAACATCCTTGCCAAGCAGGATTCGGACCTCAAGACCAAGGAAAGCAGCCTCAACACATCGGTCGTCGTGCCCGACCATGGATCGTACAAGGACGACTTCGTGGATGATCCCAAAGATGATCCACTCGGGACATCAGATTGAGAGTTGTAACGTCGCGGACGAGGTTCCAGTGTCCAACGGGAGAGGGAGACGCCCAAAATTTGTACGATGTAACCTGGGTTCGAGCCGGGTCGCTGCCATGGACGATGGTACCATCTAGTGCCCTTTCATGTGTCCAGAAAGGCGACGATCGAGATGACACACGCACAGACAAGAGGGGGTGCTTGGCGTCATCGTGTCGCAAAGGACACTGGTGCTTGGCTCGCGTCGTCTGGGGTGAATCAAGTGTGACTTCGTGAGTCACCTCCTGATACGTCGTTTGATTGGTTCGTTTCGAGTTTGTCGTGCCATTTCAGCCAATCAAATATAACATCCCACTGTAGGGAAACGCCAACGTCTTGGGAGGCTGAAATTTTGACGCGCTTCAACCAAGAGTGGGCCGCGGTCACTTCATATGCATGTTGCTACGACCGTCGGTGGAATGGGCGCTTGAGTGCAACATATGCTCCTACCTCAATGGGCCATTTAACAATTTACACTCTACCTCGCATCTCACATGGCGACGTCCACCACAGCCGCCGCAGCCCTCGCTTCGACTACCACACACAACACATGCTATTTTAACGGATGCCACAGCCCCGTTGCGCCTGGTACATGGCGATGCCAGTTCCACCAACACCGTGAAAAATGCCGCGTCGAGGGCTGCCGCAACCACTCCTCGGGCGCGCCGCGGGGGACGTGCGCCGTCCACGGCAGCGGCGGCCGCAAAGTCTGCCGCTTCCCTGGCTGCGACGCCAACACGCGCAATGGGATCTTGTGCTACCGACACAGCGGCAGCGCCAAGAAGAAGGCCCGATGCAACGTCGACGGCTGCACGCGGTTTGCCCACGCACGACAGCGGTGCGTCGCGCACGGCGGCGGCCGGCGATGCAACGTCGCAGGGTGCCAGTCGCAGTCACGCAACGGCGGCTTGTGTCAGCGCCATGGCGGCAACATGAAGAAGGGCGAGAGTGGCGTCGGCGGTCTCCCCCTTCGACGGACTCCCTCGGTCGCGTCCTCGACCACAACGGCGTCGCCGTCCCGGCTGCCGCACATGCTCGACAACGACAGCAGTAGCAGCAGTAGCAGCGAAGACGACGAACAAGACGAACTGACCAAGACGCATGAACCAGCGCTGGCTGTGCCGACGCCAGGAGTCGTCGTCGAAGAATGGTGCGACGTCGACCTCCTCATGTTAGAAATGTTGTTGAACAATTGATCGGTTGACATTTTGAATTGTGCGACTTGTATTGTGGATCAGTGATTTCATTGGATGAAATGCAATGTCATCAGTGGTATTCATTGGGCAATTGGTGAAATTGCCGTATACAGCGATCTCATTGGATAAAATTGAACCAATGAATCTTAAAGATTCATTTTGGTGCCAATTTCCGACCGCGGGCTTGGTGCTGGGCGGCATCGAGGACCGTAAAGACAAACGCATCAAACTCGGCCTTGAGCACACCAGGGGACTCGTAGTTGGTCTGAACGGTCTTGACGTTTGTCGGCAAGTTGACCTTCCCGCGCGTCGCGGCCTTGCCGTTCGAGTGGGCGAAAACGAGGCATTGCGACGGCTCGAGCGCGGCGTTCTGGACAAACCACTCGTACCAGAGTGTGACTTCGCTCTCATGCACATGGCTGTCGGGGTTGTACACGATCACGGTTGCTTGGGCGTCCTTGAGTATCGCGGGCCAGCATGCTTCGTAGCTAGTGGGGAGGTGGTGGGAGGCGATGAGAAAGGAAGGCGGCGACCTACATTTGATCGCCTGCGCAGTCCCAAAGTTCCAAACTCGCTTGGATGCGCCCGTTTGTCTTTTCGCATTCGAGGATGCTAAAGAATACATCAGCGCGACAAGGATGGGGGGCGAAGAAGTCGCGCTACCGGACGCCGACGGTCGGTTGATACTTTTCTTGGTTCCCAAGGCGGTCCGTGCTGTCGCTGAGGAAGTTTGCAATCTAGATGAGGCAATGAAGATGCATGATACTGCCACGAGAGAGAAATACCGCCGACTTGCCGCCTTCCTTGGGGCCCACGATCAAGACTTTAAGCGGCGGCATGGAAGGCGCGACCGTTCAATGGAATCGGATCTTTTTTGTCGTTTGGCGGAAGGCCGTGATGCTGATTCATTGGTGGAAAAGATTTGAAATCCACCAATGAGAGGAAAAAATTACAAAAAGTGGATCCCGCCCATTTTCAAATTTCAGAATGCCCAGAAGATCGCACGCACCAACAACTTCATGAGTCTGCCTGCCTCGCAAGATGCACATGAACATCACCTAATTCACGCGTGCGGGATGGCTGCCGAGGGGACGTTCGTGGTCGCGGCATGGACGTCATACACATTGTCTTAATTTATCTGCTGCTGCTGGTGTTCAATTTCCGCGACGATTTCTTGGGCCGTCGGCCGCGACGCAGGGTCAAAGGCTATGCACCGCAGCGCCAAGGCATGGAGCCACGGGGGACACTTGTCTGTGAACGTTGGCTTGATCTTGCCGTTCATGACCTAGGGCGAGACCGTCAACTCCGACCCGCGAGCATCGACCCAAGACGAGTCGTACCTGGAACATGATGGTAAAGTTTCCAAACTCTTGTCCTTTGGAGTTGACCATGCCGTGGTAGGGCACTTCGTGTGTGTCCAATTCCGAGAGCACCTACGACGATCGATCGGCCTCCATCCTTCATCCTCCATCCTCCTCGTACCATCCCAAACGAGTAAATGTCGGCCTTGACGCTGTAGTACTTGCCCTTGAGCACTTCCGGCGCCGTCCATCTGTACGTCCCGACAGCATTGCTCATGGATTTCTCCACCACGTGTCGCGCAATGCCAAAGTCACCGAGCTTGGCCTCCATCTTTTGGTTCAAAAAGACGTTGGGGGATTTTAGATCGCGGTGGATGACCTAGTGATGTGTTGCGCGCGTGGGACGTGGACGAGAGATACCTTTTGATCATGCAGGTAGACGAGCGCAAGCGCCATGTTGCGCGCGACGGCCATCTTGTGTTTCCATGGAAAGTTCACAAGCGGGCGGCCCTTGGTCTTGGTCAAGTACGATTGCAAGTCGCGCTGCTCCATGTACTCGACGACGCACGTGAGGTCCGTCATGTCGGTCGTCCATGTCGCGCCGATAAAGTGCACCAAGTACGGGCTGTTGAATCTAATACACAGGTGGGTCGCGGATGATGGAGGAGGGAACACGCACCGCGTCATGAGGTCGATTTCCTGGATGAGCGAGTCGACGTTCTTGGGCGTGTTGTGGTCGGGGCGGAGCCGCTTGACCGCGACAAGCTGGTCGTCGTAATGGCCCAACACAACTTCTCCATAAGTGCCGCGACCCAAGACTTGTTCGAGAAGCACGAGCGGCTTGGAGAGGCGATGAGCCTCGAGGACAGACAGTGCGTCCATCGGCGGTTCGTCGTCCACTGCGGCCGCGGCAGCGGTGTGGAAGCTAAGTGCGCGCGCAGCTTCTTCTTCTATGATTTCTACATAGTCTGCATGTACATCCTCGGGCGCGACCAAAGTCGTGGGCAGTGGCGGCACGACCGGAGACGGGACCTTGGTCGCGGGGGACCGGGTCGTTGACGTCGCAGGCGCCGACGCACGTGGCACGGGAGTACGTCGGTCGACAGGAGGTGCCGCTTGAGGTTGGTCATCGTTGTCGTCCTTCTCGGGCTTGCGTCCTCCCAGGCAGCAGCACAGCATGACGAAGAGAAAGCCGCTTCTTGGACGCGCTGCAGAAGAGGGCCGGTGCAACACGCGGAATTAGTCGCGCCTGCGTGTGTTTGAATGGGGGATGTATAAAACATGTTTTGCAAAGTGTTTTGAACATGATACTCGAAGTTCGAAGGCACTCTATGATCCCACGAGATTTCTACCTGTTATCTGATTGGCTGAAAACTGTTATATTGTGTCAGTTTGAGCGCCATTTAGTATCAAATACACTTTATATAGAAATTTGAAGGCAGGAAAATTTTCTTTCGACGAACTATTTTGTTTTTGGTTCCGTTTTGGACATTTCTATGCCAAAAAGGGCTCGTGACAAAATACTTCGAGTTTTCGACCATGAAACGTCCGTCGCCCTTGGAAACGGCCCTGAAACTTGCCTGAAATGGTCGTCTTGGAGACCCGCGCCACCGGGCTGCGGACGCCGCGCTCATCCACGGGCTCGATGCGGGGGTCGTCGACGACAAACATGCCGCCCGCGACCAAAGTTCCTGACCCCATTGCACCGGTGGAGACGGCGGCGCCGCAACTGACGCGGCAAAGGCCGACGCGCCAATCGCTCACGGCGATTCTCGTCCGCTCGCTCCAGCGGCGGCGCGAGTCGACAGTCAAGGTCGCGCGCAAAGCCGGACGCAGCATGTCGGTGGCGATCCGCCGCGCGTCGCTCGAGAACGTGCTCAAGTTTCCCCGACGGCTCACGCGTGCGCGGTCGACGCCGGACGCGCGGCGCCTCTCCATGTTTCTCGGCACGGTGAACCGGCGCGAAAAGATCGTCCAGCGTTTTATCCTGCACATGCAGCTCGGCGTGCTCCAGCGGCAAACCACGCGCATGCACGCGGCGGACGGGCGTGCGCATTTGACGATCCAGGCGCGGGACATGGAGAAACGCGTCGGCGACTGGACGCTCGACGGGTACTACCGAACCAAGAACCTCCAGGTGCAGTCTCTCTCGATCCACTTCCGTCACTGACATCCAAGTAGATCTTTCTCAATGCGATGTTTGGCCTCGCGGTCGCGCTGTGGGAGATGCAAGTGTCGTGGGCCGCGTCCACCGTCGGCGCCGAAGCCGATTGGACTGCCGGCGATGGCCAAGCGCGCGCCCTCGGCGTCACGTCCCAAAGCACGATCCTCAAACTCATCGTGTCGTCCTCGACACTCGTCCTCGTCTGCCAAGTCGTCGACCTCTACCGCCTCTTCCTCAAGGAGAAGCATGGGATTTGGGGCGACGCTGACTCGTCGGCCGCGGCGGCGAGCCCCCAATGGGATGCTTCGCTCCTCGTGCCGCTCACGATCGAAGTGTGTATCCTCGCCGTCCATCCCGTTCGTCCTATCCTCCTCTTCTCTTCAGCCCATCGTCGGCTTCCTAGCTGCCTTTTCTCGAAGACGTTGTGCACCAAGCCGCGTCGTGCATCATGTTTGTCCGACTCTACCTCGCCGCGCGCGTCTACCGCGACCACGCCGACGTGTTTAAGCTGCGCAAAGAAATCATCCAGGTCGGACGTGAGGACAACCTGGATGATGACGCAAGCGTAGAACTGCTTTCTCCACTCGTCGAGTCCAGTGTTTGACTGGGCCCTCCCACTCAAAGTCGCGTTCGAAGTCAAGCCGCTCCGTGTCATCGTCCTCTTCTTCGTCGTGATCCTCGCGGCGTTCTCGATCTCGATCTATGTGCTCGAGCGCCAATACCAACCGCTCGTCTTTACGCTTGGCAACTCGACGTGGTTTACCTTTTGCCAACTCAATCTCCACGTACTCTACGACCTCTTCTGTGTCTTCATGTGTGTGTAGAAAACAGACATTCATGCACACACGTGGAAAGGCCGGTTTGCGACCGCCGGCATGATCGTTTGGGTCCGTCTCTATCGTTCTGCCACGTCACCACCCGTCCTAGGGTGTCCTCTTTGAGACGGTCCTCGTCGTCGCGATTCTGCACAAAATCGGGCTCGACGACAAGGACAAACTCATGCTCTCGTACATCCAACGCACCGAATACAAGAATGCGATCGAGCGCGCCGCGCGCAGAACGATCCGCCAGTGGATGCGTTGGCGCCTCGCCGTGCGCCCGCCATCGAGCCCCGTCGTGGGCCACCACCCGTCGACGATCCCGTCGTCGCTCCGCCGCACCATCATCGCCAAATCGATGGTCGTCCTCCCGGCCGCGGCCAAAGCCAAGCAACTCGAAGCCGCGTACTGGAACGCCGTCGAGAAGCTCCGCCAGACGCGCAACGCCCAGGAGATTGCCGTCCAGACCGTCGCCGACCCCGTGCTCGAGAAGCTGCAGGCGATCGAAGCCGACTTGGTCAAGATCAAAGCCGCGGTTGACCAGCCCAAGTGCCCCGACTGCGGCGGCCTCCTGCGGTCAAAGAAAGCATCCGGAGACGACGCCGACGAGCAGTCGCAGCACGACGACACCGAGCTAGCGCGGCTCCTCCGTCGGCAAGAAGAGATCGACGCGCAGTACACCCACATCCAACATTTGCTCTCGCGGGTGGCCTAGACAGGACGATATATCCAAGTACATTTCACATGCGTGTCTGGTCAGCCTTGTGCACCATCTTCCTGCATCGTTGCGCATGCTAGCAATTCTTTTGTTGCTGGGTCGATCGACTTTAAAAACCCTTAATTTATTATTACAAGATGCTGCTGTATTGGTGGCCGCCACTGGCGTGGTGGTGGTGTTGGTTGGTGTGCTTGGCGGATTGCGATGGCGGCGGCGGTGGTGTCCCGTACTTGCGCGTGATTTCGCTCAGTCGCTGGGCGAGGTTGCCCCTGGACATGTGTTTGTTCATGAGGTAGACAAATCGCATGTCCTGAAATCGAGTCGACGTCGGATGCGTCCACGCGCGGAGGAGCGTCGCCGTCTCCCGCGGGAGGTGGCCCGCCTCTTCCATGTCGCATACGTGGCGGTACATTTCTTCGCGGAGGCAAAAGTGCATGTCGTATTCGAGGCTCGTTTCGGGCCCATGGTGGGCCACGGGCGGCGCGGGGGGCGCT
>VJMH01000213.1:0-16814 GCA_009835185.1 Aphanomyces stellatus
TCAATCGACGACTTTGACGCTCAAGATGTCAGTTGGCCAATTCGCTCATCATCAATATATATTTATCCAAGGCAGCGCGCATTTCGAGACCATCATTTTGCATTATGTGGACGTATTTTTTGCTTTGCTGAACTGTCGTGAAATATGGCCAGCACTGATATAATCGCTCGTGCTCAGTGGATTGTTACTTCAGATGGCATTCGACTAATCGTAGGACGCATGCAAATTTACGTCGCTTAACGTCAGCAGGAGTTCGCTCGCTGCTTTGGCTTGAACAAAACCTTGTTTTTGTGGGCTATCGTCATAAAAGTTGTGCAAATTGGACACCCCCACAACGACTTCCGTTGGGAGGTGCTTTTCGATCAATCTCTCGCTTCCGAAACCCATCGATTTATCGGCGCTGGCGCAACCCAATTTGACCGATGATTCAACGTGCATCGGTGACGTATCGAACCCCAACTCACCCTTGCTCAAGCCATTGGCCCCTAAACCTTCAGCGACCAAGCCGATGACGCTTTAAAATCGTCATGTTCACGCCATTGTCGTGGGATTCCACACTGTTGAAACCACTTGGCGAGTTGCATGTGTCGGCAATTGCAAGGATTGAACTATCTAACGTTGGATGCATACCGCAAGCAAGCAGGAAGCCATTCTCCAATCCTCTGGCGCGCTACAACACAAATGATTTCGAGTGCTTTGGCAACTCGGATTAGTGGGACGTCTGGGGCACTAACACCCGCTTCGAGCCTTGGACACGTACACGAACCAGTTGTCGGACGATGACGAACAACGGTGCAGCGCCGTCGCGTGGGTCCAAAACGACGGCGAAGAGATGGGCCACTGCTACCTCAAGTACCTCAAGGGCGACCCACTGCGGGGCCCGATGCCCAGCAGCCGTGGTGCCATCACATATCGCAGCCGCGCGTCCATCCTGCGGGGCCTTGGTTACGTCCGCGTTCAAATTCGCATCTTGCGGCACGGCGGATGCCAACCCCGGGGTCACGTCGGTCAGTCAGTGCGCGTGCATGGCGATCAAGGTGTCCAAGCCCATCGCCAACTACTATGGCAAGACTTGCTCGCTCGTTGGCATCCAATGGGCCTCGTCAGTCCACGAGATTTAATCGGAGGACGGTCTTTTGCATGTATTGGCATCCAAGGCAAGTGTTGGTTCATGATGTGCTTTTTCTTCGACTAGTGAAGCGTTTGAGACGACTCTAGTCGTGAAATACCCAAAGAAACCCTTCCAATGAACTATCGTCGCAATGTCAAATGAACACATCGAATTCGCAACGTGGGTGAAATGACTCAAATGAATCCAACAAGCATCAAACATCGACTTGGCGACAGGGTCGTTCGTGTCGGTGCGACTGGAACTGGTTTTGCCACCACAGGCGCACCAGGTACACGTACACGCATTGTCGGGTCAATTCCCTGGCCTTGAAGGTGCGAGCTATGCTAGTCACGGCGAGCACTTGGTGTATTTGGAGCAACAAGTGACGAACTTCATGTTCCTTGGGCGCGGGAACCAGGGCTGCAACGGTGGGAACGCAAAAAACTACGGCATTAAATACGTGATCAAAGGTGACTTGACGTTGCTTGACCCTGCAAGTATGGTATGACGTCTTGCATCAAGTGCAGGCATTGCGGAGTGTGCTCTCTTGCCCACCCATCTGGGTTTGCCAATTATTTGAACAGCGAAATGACCTATGATATTATTGGATACCAACAAATCAAGAAAAACAGTAAAGTTTGCCCGAATGTTGTCTAACGCTAGAACCTCCGATTGTTTGTGTCTCTCGGACAGGGAAGTGTTTCTTGAACCGAATGAACAACGACAGAAGGATCAATTCTCGAATCCGTTGAAGGTTGATACCGTTTCGCAAGGAATCCCAACGTAATTCAGTGTAATTTTAGTCACAAAATAATGCAGCGAAATTCGCACAGTGAGGAATGAGTTGCGTTCAGTGCGAAATGCGAAATCGGCACGAAACGCACAACGAATATCAGGAGTTATTTCTTTGATTGTAAAAATTCAAAAAGAAATCGTTCTTGCAAAACACCCTGGCTTCATGTATTGAGTTGACACCGCGAAGGCATTTCATGGGTAGTCACTCGTTGGCCCAATGATACAATTTGTAGAAAATGTTGTTTCTGCCGCCATTGAAATCATGAAACTGGTATACAACTCGAACGCGACTGCGACATTTCGGCATTTATCGCCCCACAAAACGACATATTCGCAAACGAGAAGCTTTCAAGGCAAGCTACCAGCCTTGGTTACATCGATTTGCGCTTGGAGGCTTCCTTGGGTGTGCTCGATCATGGACTTGGATGGTTTTATTTCTGCGATGGACACACCGCATGATGTAGCCTAGCATCAATATGTACGAAACCAACAAACCAACTGTTTTGCATCATGTGGACGTACTTTGATTGAGCTGTCGTAGCGTTTTGGTTGGATTGTTTGTAGGCCCATTCGAATAGAATAGCCGACTCTCAGTGGACTGCCAGGACAAGCAGCTTTACATTTGACTTGTCCGAGGGGATATGCTGGGCAAGTTACGTCGCTCAACAGCAGTATGCCCACCTCTATTTTATAAACACAGCTTGCCTTTGGAGATTGTGAACCTACAAGTTGCACAAATATAACGACACGTCTACAACGCTTTCCTCAGGCCTGTGCTTTCGATCTTTCTCTCGCGTGGAAACAGATCGATATTATCGGCGTCGGCGCGACCCAGTACGACCGACGGTTCTAGGTGTGCGCAACTAGACCGACATTAACATATGAATATTTGAGAACTCGTTTAGACTCTGGAATCACTCGAAGATCGTCTCCACGTTTGCTGGTAGCAAGACCCTGAATAGTCAACCCTGTACCAATGGTGGATCAAAAATCCATGATGATTTATGGCATGAACAGTCTTTTGGAATTGGAAGTGTTACCCACACACATGCCACTTGCGGCACATTCCTCCTAGTACTTTTTAGTAGTTGATATTTGTTTTAAAAGACAGACCACAAATCATAATTTAATTTATGCGACAAGTGCGGTGAGTTCGACTTCGAAAAATTCGTCACACTTATGACTCAATCACGGTACGAGCACCGAACCCTGCTCTGTTCGTGTACTTCATTATTTGGGGAGTGCTCCGAATCCGATACAGTCATTCTTGCCAAAGTCATTGTTCATTACGGCAACGCCAATCTCTGGAGGTCTAATACACGCACATCCGATTCTATTTCAACCAAAATACTCTCACGTTGACTAACAAAACCGCAAATGGACGATGCTAATGCGTCTATGATTTCTTTCAAAAATTGTCGCACACATAGCCCTATAGTTTCACTTATTAGGTTGCGAAACAGCCTATTTCAACAAGAAATGGAACAACTGTTTTGCACTCAAACCGTAGTCAATGTTTTGTGGCACCGCCATCTTAATCCGTGCGATACAATCCGTCATGGTACAAATGCAGAGTGCACAATTTCTTTTGCCCAAGTACTTGCCCAAACGCGATGGCGACAACATGGTGCCCAATTTTTTTCATTCTGGCAGATTTGACTATTAAAAAATTTCTCATGAAAATATGAAATAGGGGAATCTTCGACCTGCATGGTGTTGGGATTTGGCGAGGACGAGATTTCGTCGCAGAAGAAGACGACACATTTCAAGGAAAATGGAATGAATCCTGATTGGAATTTTCCCGCCAAAAAATGAAGAGGTCGAATTTTTTCATAAATGCACTCGGAGTTTGACGAATGATAATTTCCCGCTTGCAGCCAACATTTACGTTGTGCCTGGATTTTAAATAAATATTCATGAGATTATTTGTTTCTAAATGGCAATCAAGGATGCGCTAAATTTGTCTGCCATGTAACGTCAATGACCTCAATATCAATAATTATTGTCCGAGGAACTACCAACAAATACAAAAGAAATATCAACAAATGCATGGAAAATTAGCGAGTCCAATTTCGAGAGTGCTCTATTCGTCGAAATTCAATGCACTCTCACTTGAAAACCATAGGCGCGCGAGCTGCGATGCGACTTCCAATTTCTTTGAGTATTTCCAAATATTTTTCGCTGGATCTCGACGTACCACAAAGTCAGCTTTTCATCGTCGTCGTCCGATTCTGATCTGCCTGTCTGTCTTATGTAATTTCTCCTCATCGACATTATTTCCTTGCCTTTCAATACATTCAAAATTTCAATGGCTTGAGTGAGGGAAACACGCAATCGATATCGATCTTGCAAAACGTCAATGTAATATTTTACTTGCAATACTCAGTAAGTTTATGAAAATTCGTGCGTTGTACAAGAGCATATGTCCCCAAACCCTGACGCTACAATTCATCATGATGATTTGCTGACGGCCACAGCTGGGGTTCTCGAAAGAAACAATGACTCGGTATGGGAGGGAGCGATTGCATAAATGTGATTTTATTAAATGAATGGCATATTGAATCGATGCAGCCCATGTCGAATGGCATTCGCAGCTGACGTACTCGACAGTAACTGTCGGCAAATTTAATTCGTGTGGCCACCGTATTTCCATGATACGGCCGACTGGCCGTCGTCTCCATCCAACATTTATGCACAGTTTTGCTTAAATTTAAAATAAGCAGCCACTACCAATTACCACGCAACAACAGCAGCGCGAAAATGACCACTTTGATTTACGATTTGCATTGCGATTGGCCGCCTACGTCGTCAGAATGTTATCATAATTCGTTTGGATTAGTCATCGAATACGAGAAATATACGCAAGGCTGTTATGAAATATTGCCCCAGGGGCATGGCCGTGCCTTGTTTTGAACCATAGTCTCAGGATAGCCTTGACTGATGATGTGCGGGCGGAAATTATGGCACAGACTCCAAGATAATTATTACCATAACATGAAGTACCAAATTTTGCATACAGTGACGGCGAACGGATTTCATATTTCGCAAAGAGATTTTCTCTGCATCAGGCCTGTGTCCGTTGACAACCAAGAAGCGCCAAATCGATTTGTAAGCAATGCGGCACCCCATTTGCCTACAATGTCGTAAGTTAATTTCCAATTCCGCACTGATGCGCTAACTGGCGTTCGAGAAGTGACTTGCAACTCAAGATTTCCCTTCGTAATTTTGTCCACGCATTATTATGGATTATATGTACTTTAACTGTATGTTTGAGATGACCCCATACCAACCCCTTTGAATTTGCCACTTCTTTGACCACTTTTCGTTCAAGCGATTGCGCGACAACGACGCCAACAAATACTGTGTTGCCGAGTAAAAGCATCAGTTCTTGGCACAGTGTCGCCAATATATTCCGACCTACGATATCAACGTACATCGAAGTCACGTGGTCAAACAAGAGAATAGGAAAATAAAAAAGGAGGGATTAATATGCAAAAAATGTAACTGATAGGGCGTCGACACTCGCGTCCAATTTTCAAAATATTTCTACTATAATCGGTTGGAGCCTTATTTTTATCAAATTGAAGCTTTTCTTTGGCAGCATAGTTCATGAATTTTTGCCCTATCGTCCCTTCGAAGTCATCCTCTTGGACGATAGCATTCTCGATTTTGTCCTTGACAACGAGCGTGAGCAAAAATTTGCCATTGCCTTGAACAATGTATTTCTTCACCAGTTGTGAAATGCAGAATATGCCATAAAAAACAACTTTAAACAATTATTTGGATTGTTTCGACAGGCTTATGGAGTATCTTTGTACCCTACTAAAAATATCTGAAAACATGTAGCGAAATAAATGTGGACAATACGCGGCATGCCATTGACAGCCCAAGTTCCTCAAATTGGCTTAGTCTCTCCTTCATTCGTTGACTCCCTCGTCCTCGGCATTGTCTCTGATTCAGATACCACTGTTTACCTGCCAATCGAGTCGGCTGGGCTTCTCTTGTGCCCCAAAGAACAAAGGTTGTAGAGGGTGATACCCAGTACTACCATTCGAGCCACAGAAAGGGTAAAATCTCATGCGATTGAGGCCATAATCGGCTGTCGTGAAAGGCCCGCGATATGCGGCTTGGTTGAGAAGACAAAGATGAGCTAATGCTATTGCCGCCGACGGGATTGACGATTTCGAGGATGGAATTGGGCACCTGGCATGAACAATAATCGAGAGGAACGCAACAGAACGGTGGCGCCGAACGGATGTGGTTTGCTTGGTCTCGTAGGTGCGGAAAGCTGAAGCATGAGATGCGTCTGTGCAAAAGAAAAAGCGCATATAACAAAAAATACAATTATAGTGTGGAGTCGTTCAAGTTTGAAGCATTTTGTTCTGGCTGACTTGTCGAGCCCTAAGGCTGGCAAATTGGCCACACTGTATGAGTTTATCATCTTCAAAACGATTGCCCTTATCAACAAGAATGAGGGGTTGTGGTTGGAGAAATCAAGGCCACGACGACACAGCTGACCGACACAGTTCTTGTGATGGCTGATTTTGTAGAGGGGGGACTTGCACAACTAGCTCATACCGCTCGTTGTATAACCCTATACAACCTCAGTGTATCAATGAGTTTGCCGTGGAATGCAACAAGAAGAACTCGTAACTGGAAGCCATTTTTCAGCAAATAGCTTTCAGTGCCATGATTTTGAAAAGTGTATCGTTCGAACGCCTAATTATATGCCATAGCCTGCCATGGTGTTGGCGGTGAGCCAAATAACTCTATGCACTTGAAACAAATATATAATATATCAGCTTACGATGGGTCATATCGGAAACGTAAAGCACCGAAAGATTGATGGATTTTGAGTGAGTTTTCTTCGGAAATTGTTCAGCGACCATTTTTTTGATTAATTTTAATTCTGCAAGTGTGATTGAAAGCTCTCGATTTCACCTTTTTCGTTGCATATTTTCAGTCCCAAATCGTCAAAATTGATGTATTTTGGTCGTGCACAAAGTTGCCACTCAATGTTTTGTTGAAATAATGTGCATCAAAATAGCGACTGTCGGTAAGTATACAAATATCTATATAATTTGCAATATGGATGAAACCATCGATATGTCCAAGTACCAAAAAGCACATTGCGGGTCAAATTTCAGCACCTTGAAGGACCATTAGCCACAAACAACTTGTGGCACTCATGACAGATACAATGGTGCGGTGAACGACGATTATTGCGGCCCACAAATTTTTTTGAATTGCCCCTCATTTTTAACCAATTGAAAACAAGAAATATTTTTAATGAGTTTGATTGGCGGAAATTTCACTCGTGCTCCAATTTAATTTTTGGTGCCATGCAGATACGATGACGAGAAATCAAAATATTTCAAATAATACTGTCTGATTGGGCAAACTTCGAAATTAAATATCCAATCACTTCCCTCCAATTCTGATATTGAACCACACACCACGTGGGCTTCAATGCGCCAAGAAGGAGCAAATTAGTTTGATTCAATTAATGTATGTGAAACTGTCTCAACACGACTGATCCAATCTTTGGCAATTTGTTTTGGCTCATCCAATGAAAACCTATAAAATTGGTGTTTCTGCCAATAATACAATACAATATATTTTGCTCACTACATATAATTGGACAAAATGAATATATCAATCGCTCTGTAGGCGACCAATCGGTGTTTCAGTGTTTCGTTGCGTTGAAAGCAAGGCAGCCACATAACTGTAGCAATTATTCACTTCCCTAATTTTTATATTAGAGATACTATTTACCACAGTTAAAATTATGGAAACTAGGGTTCGGGTCAGGGTTTGGGTTAGCAAGGCTAGATTGAAACAAAGGACCCATAACCCTGTTCGCAATCTCTTGCGTGTGGTAGCACAAGGTAGCACATAATTGTTGCAGGTATTTCGTAGTCAAATCGAGAATAGTTTGACTGAAGCCCCAGGAACCATCATACTGTTCTACTTTTGGTCTACTCTTGTTTTTGACTTCAACAACCAGAAGTGAAATATGTTTGAACATGATTTTTTAAAAATATGACCATGGAAATGGAAGCTCAGTTTCGAATGCAGGCTCTACCTGATACTGTTTTTTCGACCGAAATGTTGGCTTGGTGGGCGATTGATGGATCGACTCGTTAATCGACGAGGTCAGTTTTGAGTTGATTTCACCAAGCTCGACATTACTAAAAAAGCGTGGACATTTCCCAGCCCTCGTATGACACTATTTTACCTCCCTGTGTGGTTTGATTTGTTTTGACGATTTGAACTGGGACGAATCGAACCGACAATTTGTAGCAGGTGATTGGTTCTTTATGCAGATATTTTCCGAATTCACCAAACGTCTCCTGTTCCAGAAACGTGGATGACGAACACATAAATGGCTCGAATTCATTACTCCGAATATCTCGTCCACAATCCACCAATCATGCGCCCCTGGAGAATTCCGAGGAACTCAGCACACATTTCGTTTTGTATCCCTTTGACAGAGTAAACATCAACAGGTGGTAATCATCGTTCGAATTTTACGGAAGTTTCCGGTGTATTCGCTTTACTACGACAGTATACGTTAAAAAATCCCCAACGACATATTCGATGCAAATGTGCTTCACATTGATTGCTCTATTTCAAAATTGCCCACAACGGAAAGCAGATGCACGAATAGTGTCCGAGTAATACAAGTCGAATTCCCAAATGTAAAGCCGGTCGGCGGTTTCAGCTTGTGCCTTTCTGCAACCCACCATTTCGACCAATTCAAAGAAAAATACTTCGAAATATCAACAGGAAATATAGATGCTTTATTCGAATGGCTTTCAATGCGTGTTCTCGAACTCAACCAACGAAAGACGCTGCGATGCCGAACGACGCTTCGACCAATCTCATCGACATAATCAAGAAAATGAATACTTTAAGGTACGCAACCACATACTCGTATGCTCTTTCGATTGCAGTCATTTCGAACCTGCGTAATTTTGTGCAGGCGGTGCCTTGGCGAAAAGGGAGCCCCAGTCTTTCCATGTAAAAGGGGGCTGATTATATTTTTCCCGTCGGGAAAGCGCTGGTAGGCCGCAGGCCGCGCCGCTCCCGGACGAGCGTGTTTGTACTGATATAATGTAAATCACCTGCGAAAAAAGAAACCACGCGAGAACCATCCAAAAACCACGCGTGAAAAATCCACACCCTTTTACGACCACAGAACCCCCGAGGGTTACAACTTTGCGCACCAACACGACAGTTTGTTCGAGCTGGTGCTAACCAGCTTTGGCCATCCAAATGTTGCACATTTGATATATATCATATCTCACCTTCGACTTTACTCTGTTTCCTATACTTGCACCTGGAGTAACAGATTTGACTTGTAACTCAAATTAAAAAATAATTACTTTCACGTGACGTTAGTTTGCTCTGGAGGCACCACTTACTTATTTGAATATTGGAATGCACTGGTCCCCAATGTAAGACGTCGAGTCGCAAGTTTCATTCGTGTTGTGCTTGACGTTACATTACTATAATTTTCTTCGCTTCAAAGTCAACGACATCATGAATCATGAAATCCGCAGAACATGTGTAGCATCGAATTTCTTTTCTAAACGTTTCAAAACTAACAAATCTGAGGGTCGCGCGACAGAACAATATTTGTCCGTTGGAGTGAAACTGATTTCACCTCATTCAAACAAAAATATGTATAACCAAGAATTTCGAGTTTGCAATATTCTGTAAATAAGAAGGATGAGGGCGAGCCATGAAGAACCTCAAGATGGATCATTCATCAACCTCGGAGTCCAAATAATTCAATATTGCGACGTAAGCCGTGTTGGCAGACTCTTGCTGGGGCCACGGGAAAACACATATTTCGAATTCCTTCAATTTGCTCAACTCCAAGAAGTTTCTCAATGGTACTAGTATTAATTAATAATTCATTCCTACTTCGAAGTATCAGAACGTGTTCGTAATCAGATCACATTTCTGGAATTGATTGTTGGACCACAATTGTAAAACAAGGCTGGGTTTGTCGGTAAAAAGCCTGATTGGTCCAGAATAGTAGCCGTATTCGTTAAAACAGGCATTTTTTCGCCACTCGCCTTCGGGTCACACCTCTTCCACCACAGCAAGTTGACCAGCACCATGGACCAAATCAAGTCGCACGAGTTCTTTCAGATGAATTGCCCGCATGGTTCTGACCAGCTTTTCCACGCTTCTTACCTCCGGTATCTCATCCTCTGTCTTGCTGCCCTCATGACCACTTCTCGTTCCCGTAGCTCGTGCCAGAACAAAGGCCTCAAGGTAGTTGATGATTCTGTCATTTACGTTCGTGATTTCCGATTGTGCTAGGTGATTCGGTATGTAAGCTCTGAGGAGGAACAAAACTATGATCGCTTCCCAAGATGTTTTCCGCACTGCTGTCCCCAGCACACAGAATATCGTGGCTGTGGTGCGTCATTGAGTCTCCGCTTTGCAACTGGCGGCATGGACGCAACTACCTTCTTTGCGTTTGGTCGATTTGAAGTTGCATCCGAAAATCCGCTGGAGGAAGGCCACTTACTACCATGGACGGCATTTACCAACGATTTGCGTCGCCCCACAGCGTCGACCGCCACGTGGCTCCAAGGGCAGGCAGGCACTGACGAACTGGTACGACGATACCATTTCGTTCATATATATTTTCTCCTTTCTGAATTGTTTCTACATTAATATTGTATCAAATCAGAAGGACAATAGTGCGACTGTATTTCATTTCAACGAAAAGAGATCTGAAGGGTGGCATTATGGCTGGCGCGGTGGCTCGAGTTCTCAGAGGCGCCGCGAATGGCATTGTTTCCGAGTATTTACACTTATTCCTGCCAAGCCGTCGTTGGTTGAATCGTAACAGTGTTTGTAGGTTTATATTGTCCAACGAATGCCACACACGGACATTAGTTGTGCAGTCGTGCGCGTCGTAACGTCACCCATATTCAGCCTTTCGTCATACCGTCGAGCGCAGAAATTCGCAAATCAAAGAAACAAACAAACAAAGTTTCGTGGTCGACCGCCCAAGTTGAACATCTCGACGTCAACACTGTTATCCGCACCGACAGTGACCACCGAAGGTGACGTGCAGCTGAAAATGAACCAATTAAAATCGGTGGTGGAATTTTGTTACTCAATTGCGATAAATGACCTTGCGTTTCAATGGTCGCAAGTCGAAGATCAGTTGATTCACATTTGTCATCAGTGGGCTGGTGTCGCCGAGACCCCCGAAACGTTGTCGGAAATATTGCCGACACATTTTTTTTATAACTTTCACTCAAAGCAGTGGAGCACCCAACGAGAGGTATTCTGAAGGTATACTATAATTTATTGAATTTATTATATTCATAGGTTGCAATGGATTTGATTTGGCAATGGTTGTACACATTTGGCTCCATACACAGGTCGATGTATGACCAACGAAATATCGAAAAAAATGGTTGTTTGAGCTTGTTGTACGACGCTGTAACTCAAATGCTTGCAAATCAATCCGAAAACCTCGTTGAGTATTCTCAAAGAATACTATCTGAATTGGGGAGTCACGATCAGAATACCATTTGGCCTGTTAACGTAGACGCTCTCTTGGCTCAATTTTACGAGAAATTACGAGTATCCACAATTCCAGCAATTGACATTCTTAACATGCGTCAGTAGGAACCAAGGAATATTCCCCAAGAAGTTAAAATGAAATTTTCAGACGCAACATTCAACGGTTTATGGATATTGAAATCTGTTTGCATGCGCCGGCTTGATTTGCAAATATCGATTCTAAATTATATTCGATTTGCCACAATGTGTTTTGGGCTTCATTTGAGCCTGGGCGAAGCTGATAACGGAACACAAGTATTATGCGTGGGTTTTTAGAATCCATCCAAGTAATACATGACGTTTATTCATAGGTCAAATCCGACTTGGTGATGTTTGCTGCGCCGTCGTCGACGTTCCGTTTGGATGGCAAACTCAATGTTGTCGAGGTTCTCCCAAATGGAGAACCCGTGGATATTTACGACTCGGGAGTTTTATATGGAGATTATATCGGATGGCTTGAATTTAGCACGATTCAACTGTGGTATACGGAATTTTCTTGACATATAAGGTAGCCTCGTTCTTGTAGGATGTACTTGTGGCCAGTGCATAATCGAAAACACGCTAACTTGCTTCGACTGTGCATGTCTCGTGACATTCAAAACGAATTGACCATGCGCATAGCGTTCACCTTGGAGGAGTCTGGTCCTATTGAATCCGACATAAATTTCCAAAATCTTCCCCGCGACGAACGTAGTCGCCACTGGAACGATGCACCACATATTGTCGTGATGGAGATGGATGCCGAATACGCACGACAGTAGAAAGGCGAGATCGTGTCGTGCCACTTGTTCCAACTGGGAATATTTTTTGTTGATAATCAATGTATGGAAAATCGGCAACATTGACGCTGTCGTACTTCATTTATGTTTTTAATCCTGTTGAGATTGAGCACCGGAACAAATATCATTCGACAAGCCTGTTTGTTTATTCTCCAAGGAAACTCTGCATAGTTTTTTTTGTCGATATCGATAATATGCCTTTTTATTCAAGACATTATTTCATACTCAAAAGCGGTTATTTTCCAGCTATTACAGGTATACAATATGAAAGTGATTACTCCAGAGTACTTAACTTTCATATACTTCCTCCAGTTATTGATGCAGTTGTTGTCGATGTTCTACACTGTACGTAGTACACTGTATTTTTCGATTGTCCACGATTGACAATCGATATTGATGTGGTATATTTCAAGAGACTACTATGAGTTACTGCGTATTTTGCACAACAAAAACACATGGAGTCTGTACCAAAACACTGTACTACGTAGTACTTGTATCATGCAGTTCGTCAATAATCGAGGTATGAATGGGTGTCTGAGGTACTTCGCCAAAGTTCAACTTCTGGTCCCAAGCCACTGACGAAGCCATTTCATTTTTCTGTTGACTGTTTAAACCCCACCAAGTATTCTATACAAGAGAATTGACGAGTCCATAGAGGATATTCCTTGACTTTTCCACGCAATTTCTTGAACTTGACAGTAAACGAATGTGCAACGAATTAAACTCAATTTGTTTTTTGCACTTCAACGCCGACCTTGCATTGGGACCTATTCTCATGCATCGCAACATGGATGTGATGAATTGATTGCACAAGCGCTGATACTCTGAAAGATGGTTATGAAGATTTTGGCGAAATTGGTTTGAAATCTACACTCCGGTCGGTTTTGAAGATATGTAGCGCTCATGCAAAATCAAAAGAAAGGCACTGTGTGGCACTATGGATGGCTGTATACAGCTGTGATTTACCGTCTAATGTGCCTACGTTGCCCACACGTTGGCGTCTTCACTCAAGGTACTCAAGAGTTTCGAGTGCCTTGAGTGTGAGAGCCTTCACAGTGATATCGTCGGCCATTTAATCAACACTCAAGACATAGACCAATGGGAGAGAAGCCGAGCTTGATGACAAGTCATGCAGCATATACCCAACGACCGGGGCATCCCGCAACTGACCAAGCACCCTGCTCATCGCTTTCAACGCCTCTCATTACTTGTATTGTCCAGAGTATGGATAATACGAGTACTTATAATTCCCCATGTCGTCAGTCTATCTTTCAACGAGAGTGACAACTATGAGGTTGATGCTTCGTGGCGCGGTTACATAAGCAGTCTCACACGACGGCGCGCCCAACCAAGCGTCGTGCGTCATCCAGTCCATTCAGGTTGGCGACATGGCGATTGAGTGTACGAACGAACGACGACGAGGCCCTTCATTTTGCATGTAAAAAGTTTACACACAAGATCACTGGCAGCCATGCAGTCGCAACAACCTACGTCTTCTACCAAAAGGATGCAAGGAGAAGGCAAATATGCATCTGCCACAGGACAGCCCAATGGCGCCCAAATTGTACGACACAATGATTCAAGATTGTCGCCGGTATCCCCAGTCAACCACACGCAATCAAAAGAAGGCGAAGAAACACCCTGAAATATACACAAGCCGTCTCAAGAACGGTCATCGCAGTAGAAGGCGCCACAGTCGCGACCAAAACCCTCGTTCTACGTTTACGCCATCGTTCTTGTTGTCGTGATCGGGTTAGCGTATACATTGATGGTAGGCCGCACGGCCCGAGCGAATCCAGCGCGAAAACACATGAAATAAAATTTTGGGCACCAAGGTCGAGTATTTGACGAGGTAAAAGTATTCGACGCAACGACGAAGTCGCCCAGAGACATCCATTCGAGTGTCCTGGGAAATCAATAGTATTGCCTCTGTTTGCGTTTAATTCACGGCCAAGGATATATATGTATGCAAACCCGTGGCGTATAGTTCGCCCCCCTGCTATTTCCATATTGAATTTTTTCAATGCTGCAAGTAATACACCTTGATCCAAATAATACAAATTGACGTTCAACACGAATTCCATTCAATATAGATCTCCCACGTGGTAGTGAGCAGCTCATAAAAGACACATGTAGCCCCATTAAAACACTTTACATGCTACAAAGCACCATGAAGTGCCAAAGAAGAGCAACGACTATTTCCAGCGACTCGTGTATTGAACTGGGGTCATTGCAACAAGATTTTATTGATTGTTAAGTGTTGCAATCAACTTCAACCATTCGTGGTGGTCGAAAAAGAGTGGCAATCCAGTCCCAGAGTAGACCGAGCAAGTCGGCGATAGTCGCTGCGTTGTGAATGAATATGGCAACTACATTCATGTTGCGAGGGGTAAACTGTTGATCACTTCGTATTGTTGTTGTTGCTTTCAATTAAATCCGACTTGCTCAAAGATGAATTCACGAAAGATAACTTCCTAACCTCACCTAACCGCCGAGTTTTGGCCAAATGAGGTGTTGACAGTGCATACAAGGTTGGCTAGCCAATCACAACGCAAAAGTCCAACCTCCAAAGAATTATAATGCCGACCAAATTCAATCCATCATCGAAGTACCTCTCCAAAACAATATTAATGGCACAAAGTTTGATGTTGCACACGTACGTCATTTCGACGTGGAATTTGCCGAGACCACGACCACTGGAATGCACTTGACAAGTACTATATGATAGCACAAAACCCCAGGTCGATATATGGGGTAGCGCAAAAGTTGGTGAATAAATGTGTTATTTTTACAGTATCCGCGGTTTTTCGTGGATTGGATGTTAAAGTTTGTATGTAAGAAACACACAATGAAAAGATTTTATTGAATTCGGTCTCCAAAACTCACAGAATACATCACTCAGAAAGAGAAAAAAAAGTGGTGAGTTAATCTGTGCGAAACGGTACATCGAGGAACTTCAATCGAAAAGAAGAAACATCTGTTGCTGAAGTCATGTCGACAATTTAATGAATGAATTGTTGCTTAACATCCTCAACGAATTTTTCTGAAATGTTCGGCTCTTCGAGCCACAGACTCCGGAGTATAGTAGTACATCTGAGCTCTTCGAAATACGGGCATTCAAGAGTGACACTTTATTGAGCGATTACGTGACTCTGTGCAGGGGTTAAGTGATCACACTTCGCCCACTAGTATTCGTAATGCCAACTCGTTTCGAATTTGCGAATCGAATAAACGGGGCAAATTCATTGCCAAACTATTATAGCAAGTGTACAGAGCCTCTCACTGAGTGGTCATGCAGCATTGTTTTCAATGTCCATTGAGATTCAATTCGACTGTCAGTTACCAGACACAGCCAAGTATTTTTTTAGCGAAAAATCTGATCGAGAAATAAAACCGGTCGAAACGCACAATTCCACACAAGCAGAGTTCGGTCCATCGTCACAGACGATGTCCGCAGCGCCCGCGACGGTTTTTTTTGCCTGAATTGCCCGCACGATGCGCTTTTCGAGCGAGCCTACGTTCGGTAATACAACTCCAGTATGTCCATTGACCAACTTGATTGCCCAGGTCGTGTCAGAATCAGAGGCTCAAGGTTCGATCCCTTGTTCATCCATTCCTTACTGGCTCATCTCTTAGGTCATTCGGTACGTCACTTGGCATGTTCAGAGATCACGATTCAAAAAGGTGTTTTCCCCACTGTTGTCCGCATCACACAGAGTATCGTGGCTGTGGGGCACCCCTTAGCGTTCGCATTGCTCTCCCAAGCGGGACGAGTTCAACAAACTTGGCAGCATTTGGTCGATTTGAAGCGGTGGGCGAATCGATTGCCCAAGTCGGTCACACGCTACCATGGAGTTCCTTTGTGATGGATTTGAGAAGATCGACTGCGTTGACACGTATGTGGCTTCAAGGGAGGCCAGACACCTCGGTCGACGTGAGCTACATTGAGTTCTATGACATTGGTTCTATTCGATCGCATCTAGGGGCTCATGGCATTCCATTTTAACGAGAAAAGGTCCGATGGGTGGCATTACAGGTGGCTGGGCAGCTCGAGTTCCAAGAAGCGGACGCAGAGGCACTCGTTTCATGTATTTCAAAGCCTTGAAGACTGCAAACTCGATCGTCTTTAGGTGTACATTGTCCGCCGTGTTGACAACGAGTCCATGTGCGTCGTTATTGGAAGCAAAACCACCCCAGAATTTACATTGACATCGTATCGCCGAGCCCCCAAAGCGAAATCGGTCGCCTTACCTGGCAATCCGCGACGCTCCAATTCGTTCAAAGAATCTACCAGCCCAAGTGCCGGCATGCAAAATGAGATAAAACACGCAGAGCCGAAGAAACCACGTGATATCGAATTAATTATTCGCTTTTGCAGTACCATTACTCTCGATGACATTGCCCGTCAGTGGCCATATCTTGACTCCCACTTGCTCGAATTGTGTCATCGATGGGTTGGTTTGGACCAAATGCCCTCCACATTAACCACCATTTTGCCGGCTCAATTGCTACACCCGGAAAACGCCACA
>VJMH01000213.1:16834-51033 GCA_009835185.1 Aphanomyces stellatus
AGATTGGTGCAGTCTGTCGTCGAGCATTGGGGTTTGCATTTTCGAGTTGGGCTGTTGTTGGCAATGACTGGGTGGCACATGGTTGGGCGTGACAATGAAAAAGTGATCGTGGTGAAACGGCGTCGTTCGATCCATGCTGGCGGCGTGAAATCACCATGTCAAGAGTGGGATTAGGTACCTCTACTGGTGGCACGATCCCTGCGCAAAGAGTACTTCTGACTCGGTACCGCGTCCAATGTCCCACTGTCACGTACAACAGCGAGGCTATTAAAGCGATGCGACTTTGGCACGGGGTGAACTTCCTGCGGCACCAGTTGAGATTCTGGTGGCAGTTGAATGCACAAGGGATGCCACCACGGGGGACGCGAGTCAAGCTCGGATCCTAAATCACGCAACCATGGTACAGTTGTACCATGAGGATGCATGCAGAGTGGTATGTATTGCCATGTCGGCGACTTGATATTCCCATCATCCAGGTATATATGATGCAGGTTTCGGTTCAATCACCAGCACGTATTGGAATATCATGTGACCGCCGAAAGGTTATATATTCTTGATAGCGTTGCAAGGTTGTGTCAAGTGCGCAGGCTTTGAATCGTGTCTTCGTGCAAGGGTTTTAAGGCCACGACAAACCACGTCAACATGTGTATGCCTAAAATCTTGTATGATTGAAGGTCGTTTCTTTTGAATTATATTTTTTTGCGATATTCAAGCAACGGTGTTCAGTAGACCAATAGAATATATCCCTGAAAGACCTGCGCTTTCGGGCATCACCTTTTCTTTACGTCTACCACATTTGTGATCAGTATACAAAATGTGCTGCCATTGAGTCCCTACACACAACATCAATTGCATTTGCACTCAATGATGTCTGCTCTTTTTAAGGGAGCTGAATTACCGGTTCGTCATGTGATTTTTGAAAATATCACATGATATAATTTTCTCAGTTCACAGAGTTGCTCTTCCGTAGTTATGCGCTCCCAAACACCCTCATAGCTCGTTGTTTCCAGCTTTTGCATGCCACGGTTGCAAATTCGATTTGCATCCAAAGGTCATTTTCACAACACATTTAAAATCCCAACATGGCAACCACTGCGACATCGATGACCGGCATTTCCCTCAGCCTCAAAGTCAACTACCCGGTGCCACAAGCTCACACCATGTCGGACGTCCTCAAGCACATGGAGCATCCGGATTGGTGCGATTTCATAGCCCAGTACACGCTCCCGTACCTCCAAACGTCGTCGTCCGCCGCGTCCGCGGTCGTAGGTTCCTCCTGTCTCTCCACGCCAACACGTATGCCATGAAGCGTGTCTGATCTGTCATTGTCTTGGACAATGAAGTGGTCCAACACGACCGAGTTATCGACGCCCACACATGGTTGGGCGGTCTCGTGCTCACGGTGATCGTTCAAGTAGCCATGGACCAAGTCGCGCGGACCGCGAAGAAGACCAATTGCCAAATCCATGCCCAAGTGCGCCGGAAACGGCGCTCGCCAAACGACACGGAGAACGACCAGAAACGACGTCGACGACCCGCAGAACGTATTCATAAGTCAACTTGGTTGATCTGGTGCATGCAGGCTTGAGCCACGTGGACACTAACTTGTGGATGGGATTCATTGTCCATCAAATACGTCCACCACATGCACAGAGTAGACAATACTCACACATTAATAAGTATGCCAACTACGACCGGAAATGTTCAAGGCACTCGTGCCAAGCACGTTTGTTAGGCGGGGATCCAAACGCTCGTGCACATGTCGCGATGTCGGCGCGACGTGATGAAAACAGTTCGTGCTCCACCATCATGCGCAATAATAAAGATGATTTGGATGGACCCGACGGTTGACATTGCTACACACTGACTTGGCGTCAAACGAGTACCATTTTATGAAGTTAAGTCGACAGAAGCCCACGCATTTAACGTCATAAACTGCCCACAATGGTGCCCATTTCATTGCACGACAAAAGGCACCTCCAAGTTCACGCAATCAGACGGCGGCCTGGAACGTACTTGAAACAAACCACACCAAGTTTGCCATCCAGAGTATTGCATTTATGTGGACTTCACGTTGGGTGGCTGATAAGAGGGCGATAGAAACACTGCACCGTCAGGAATTCGATTCACCATGACAGCGCTTGAATTAATCCTGTTTTGTTGTTCGGAGTGTTTGGCCATTGAGGACACGAATAGAGCGACGCTTCACTTGCTTTGTTCATTCGGGGCAATGGCCATTGATTACATTGCCAGCTACAATACATCACGCCATCAAACCAACACGAGGCATGTGGAATCCCAGGCTTGAACGGAATTCCTTCGTGGCAAGTGATTTGGTTTCGGGTATATTTTATGTCGCCGGCTTGGAGCAGCGGTTCACGAAAGGAAAACCTGTATATCAATTTCAGGAGCGCTGTTTTGTTTACTTGGTTTTGGCTGCGGGACTTTTCCATCGCATAAACATTGACACTCACCCTTGGTGGCAGTTGCAACATCAAATACTTCAAAGTAAAGAATAGATTTCTTCTCGAGGTGAATGCCATGTCACTATTCCAGGTCAGAATGCATGATTTAAAAAACTGGCTTCTGTCTCTCCATGCACATTGAAATAATGGGTTGACACGTCGTGGAGGGCATCGATCTAGAAGGCCAGCACTGTGTTGACTTTTGAAGTCCGAGGCCAAGCAATTGGAAACGAAAATCGTTTCGTCCGCAACGTAAACCGTTTCGTTGGAAGCATTTTTCGTTTTCGGTTTCTTTTTGCAGGTTGCACATTGGCAAACTGAACGAGCAGCAACGTAAACACGGCACTAACAACGTTCTCGAGGTCATGCTTTTCTCGCTCTTGCTGTTATTGTCGCCCAGAATTGCGTTGGCAACGTCTATCCCCGCCTGATTTGATGCGACCAATGACTTTGTACCAAGAGTGTGTGGCCAATGTTCACCACTAAAGTTGATCAAGCAATTTGACACCCAAAATCGCAACCGCAGTTGCATCGACTAGCATGCCCTGCATTGCCTGTGTCAGGTGGCAACAATGGCATGTGGCAAGTCAGTTTTTGTCAGCATTGGACGGCGCCATCGCGGTAAACAAAGCGGTGGAATACTTCTAGCATGCAGCGCCAGCCTTTGATTGATCAAGAAGTGTCCTCCGCAGTGCTTTCCAACAAGGTGGATGTGACATTGTATCAAGAAGTCTTGCAATGTAGATGTCGTCTCGGCGCAGATTTGATTGCATTTTGAAGGCTCGCGTGGTTGGGTGCCGTTGATCATGGACATGCCGAGATTGGATCCTTGTAATGATTGAAATACCGGACAAAGTGATTTCGTTGGGCGACAAGATCGAAGGCGTTGTGTATATTGAAATGTTTTCGTCCCCTTTATGATGTCCACCGTGAAGCATGTTCGTCAAGATATAATTTGAAGTTGTCATCGATTGCACAAGTCGCTGTGGTGGCACTTTTCACAATCCAACTTGCAACATCTTGCAACATTCGAAATCACGATCGATTTTTATTCGAATGGTCGTTTTCGGGCCTTTATTTTTCATCAAAAGACTGCGCATTGTTCTTGGAGTGGTTTGGACTATTGATGAAAGATGTCAGACCAAAAATGTGCCATTTGCACAGTGTGTATATGCTCCGTCATCAGTCGTTTCGCCAGCATCCAATTTATGAGTCCCTAAGAACGGTACCACTCAACTATTTAATCCCCGAGTATTCACCAATACATCAGTGGTGGTGAATGGCAAATTAAACTCTGGAGTATGGAAAATGACAAAACAAATTTGGACAATTTCATCGTCGATTATTGAATGATTATGTTGATACGAATATAATCACAGCTCAAGTCAATATCACTCGTGGACATCTCGATATGCCGAAGGTCATTTCAACTTCTAGTTTTATAGAAACATATCGTTTGATCAACTGTTACCCTCAAGTTGAATTATTTCAAACATTGGCAAGTCTCGAATGCCTTCGGGCATTTGAATATATCTGAGCACCACACATGTTCACGTCAGAAATTCCATGGACATGGTATTTCAATAATCATTGAACAGAACAAATACGTTATTCTTTTCAGAACTGATGCGTTGATGCAGAAACTTTCGGAATTATGCGACAGTTGAAGCTCATATTTAAAGACAAAGATGTCAAGAATGTTGTGGATTGCCGTCGCAATATTTCATGATACTCTTGGAGTAGAATTTGATTGCAATTCATTGGTCACTGTCATTGTGTTTTGAGTATTCCTTTTTTGTCAAGTTGATAGTGACAAGATGAGCGTCACGCACGGTGGTTGTGATTTACTACAGCTCAATTTTAAATCGACAAATCTATGCCCCAACAAATCGCTGACAGTCTTTCATAAAAAATTTCTTTCGTCATGGAAGTTGGATCGATTTGTGAAGATTGAGTTTTTCTCGGCTCAACGTGGGCCAACACACGCGCTGGACACCCCACAGGGCAAGCTTGACACCGTCGCGTTCTGTTATTCAAATTGTAGTTAAATTTGAAACCATCAATGGGGCTAATGCGACAGCGCCTCAGCACTGAATCCGATTGAACGAATCGAAATCCTAGTAAGCATGGTTGCACCGTCCATGAAGCACAAGACTTGTATCGCCTGGAGGAGAATGGAAGGCTAGCATATCGCACTAAGCAATGTTCGATTGTGTGTCGTGGACGCACACGCGGGAAAATTGGTGGTGGCTCCTGTTTGGATATGACATTGGCCATTGCATGACCAGTTGCGATATTTCTTTCTGGCAAGAAACGCGAAAGAAAATGGCCTCAAGATGCACGGTGCACGTGAGATATGTACTCCGCGCTGATTTGTTTTCTTTGCGTTTGAAGCATTGTATCCCTATTTTGTATTTGTTCGTCAGGCAAGCTCCAACTACACCCATCTTCTCTTGGGGGTGCGCATAGAATGTAGCTGCGTTGAACGGCCAGGCCAACGACGCGTCTATGAATTCGTTTAATTATGGTCAAACTCATTCCCGAAGGCTCTCCTAACGGCACCACGGGCTGTGAGATTTGCAAAAGTATATTCATTGACATATAATTGTGGGGCGGAATTTCACCGCGATACTCGACGTTCTATATTTTTCATGTATTTCTTGAGACTTTGAGTTTGTTTTCTTGAATCAAAGCGGTGCTGCATCTTGTGCCGCGATGATTTTATCGAATACGCCATTCCCCACTCACGTTGCACACACTAGCCTTGCATATGTTTGTCCACTCATTGAAGTATGAATTTGTACTGCTCCATTGTATGCTGGAAGGTGCTACTGCATAGCCCTATATGAATTTACCTCGCACATTTACCACTTTTCGTGCGAGGGATTTCCTGAGGAGACGTGCACATGGAATTGTTCAAGAAACAAGGTGCATCTGGACGAGTGAACTTGACGTTGACACTTGCATTTGGAATCACGTTTGCGTACACCAGTGAAATACTAGACCTGTTATGCGCCTCGGAATTCGAGATGAGACTTTATGTACCACATGTATGGAAGGAAGGAGCACAGGTGTAAAGTCCAATGGCACTGGTCGCACACCAGACGCATATATATGGCAAAGAGTGATGCTAAATTAGACTGTCTAACTTGCAGCCAACAGACTTCAAGTGAATAATCTGACCCTCTGAGACGAGCGACGTAATTTCATGATGGGTCGAAAAGAATAAAATACGGCGGCTTGGCCTTGTGCAGCCACCATGTTCGTTTCCTTCCGACGAGTCCACTTTAAACATCCTTGCGGCTGTTATCATGATGGAGTTTGTCGCACGAGGAGGCGACATCTCGCCGTCGTCGTCGTCGGGTTTCGAATTCGTTACTTTGTCCAACGGCGAAATGACACTTGTTTTCTGGAAGATATGTACGGATATTATCCGAAATCGCCGTTTGGGTCATAATAGCAACAACCAGTCACGTCACGACGAACAAGATCGTGTATGAGTCTCTTGGACGGGGTAAACAACTGACGTTGGTAATCAACCTTCGTATCTTAAAGAGTCACACTTTCGCACAGAAAAGCTACGATGTTTCATTTTGTCCATATGACTGGAATTGCCCAGCATGAATGATGTGTCGACCAATTTGCACGGCTGCTTCCATACAATTCGCAAGTACAGTGAAAGTATTGAATAGTACGCTATAATAGAGAGATTCTCCACATGAGTTAGTCTGTGCGAAAGAGCGCTGAAACGAAGGAAGTTCGCGTTGACGACTTTTCGATTCGACGATGCACCCATGAGCAATCCTGCATGTGCTGGAGTTTCAACTTTCAAGGCCTTGGGCAATCATTGTGTCATTTGAATTCAAAATTGACCGTTTCGTGGTTTCAATGGTGCGTTTCTGCACTTGCGACCACGGAAGAATAAGAAATGGAATGTTGACGGACGTTCCTTGTCACTCGCTTGTGGCACATAAAAAAGTTGATTCCAGCACCTCTCGCACGAACCAACCTTGCCACCAACAATGCTTTCAAGGCACACTGCCCCGCATTCGTTCTCGCCAAATGGCGTGGGAAGCTCCCACGTTGACTTTGTCAGGTGCACTCCAAAGGAATGCGATGGCCGATGAACTATTTGGAGCGCCCAAGACCTTTGCCATGCGTTACTTCCGCAAAGAAGACACAGAGAGCATCTCCAAGGCTGCGCAGATGGAGACCATTTTTGGCCGGGATTTTTGACTCGCGGAGCTGCCGTTCGAATTCGCATGGATTATGGAGTCAGCTCAAATACACTGATAGTCGTCTGGCTGGTTGATTTTCGATTGGCGCAGCTTGACAAGCAAATGCATGGGCAAGTGGACCCCACCGCAACGCCAACATCTTCATCATGAAACGTGTCACTCTTGTCCTCACGATTTGTCTTTCGCTTCGTGTGGGCACGGTTCCGCAGCCCACATCATAACCAGCAGGACGTACATGTCCAAGAAACGCGAAGTTGGTTTGAGAAATTGTCGTCGTACGGACGCGAGCGCAGTCGGCACTGCGTTGATTCGCCGTCTCCCCAACGTGGCGCCACGACCGCGCAATTTGACACCTCCACACGAAGCTTTCGTTCGATGAGTGGTGTTTACCCTTGAAATACCGTCGATGGATTTGATCTATATCGACGAGGCCCACTTCGACGCCATGAAAATGGAAACACTTGGCAATTTTTTCAATACCTCGTGAACAGTCCCTCCGTGGTTTGTCAGCGAGATGACCCGGGAAAGCCATTCCTGAACCAATTTGGACACATGCCGCTCAACCATGATGGTAGATGTTGCAGACCCGCTGCCTTGGCAGTCTTTTTTGGCTCGGTTCGGTAACACTAGCTTGTTGATTTTGGAGCAACGCTTCACCTCATGGGTGGGTTCCTCGGATACCATGATGATGATTTTGGGCCGTTTGGCGAACATTGTATCTGTTACTGCTCGCTCGCTGTGCGCAGTGTTATTCGCTGTGTGAAATGTTTTCGCCAGAAAATCACCAGTCAAAAGCAAAAGATTAAGCCAAGCCGACGAATATGGCAGAAAACCAAGTCGTGAATCTATGATTTCATAGTGTCGTCGTACGAACTCTATCTCGAATGTGAGCATTGAAGGCAGCTCGCAAGGAAGTGTTTGAATTTATGACGACGTAGGCGACCAATCAGAAAAATTTCAGCCTTCAAAGTGGTGTTACTTTCCCGCCCCACTCCACACTTGCCGTTGCGAAGAATCGGTTTGTTACCTTGTGATTGAGAAAATTTAAATGTAGTGGGCCATGGACATGCGTCGACCACGAAAATGAACCCTTCCTGTTGCTTTTCTCGTATATCCCCCGAAAATACCATTGAACCGGAGTTGCTATATATGCCATTTAGCCATCGTCGCCCATGCGTACCACATCCATTGATTCTGTCGTTGAAGAGAAACTGCAGTGGGCCGCAGCAAATCATCACGGTGGACAAATATTACGATGGCGTTGGTGTTTCGAGTCATGTTCTTCTACGACGTCCAAATTTGCAATTTCACAAAAACAAATTGAAGAGTTACAGGACCATTCAACATGTCACACTGGAGACGATCGCATTCAGAATTTTATTGAAAGGCAAGGAAGGGCGAGGCAGCAAGGAGAAAGTTACTACGGCAAAGACGGCGATGCAAGTTAACGGTCGTAGAGGTGGATCGTCCTCTCCTGCTGCAGCATCTAACGATGCCTCAGGGTCCCATCGAAAAATGTTGCGAAAAATTCGAGAATTTTCACACTCGCGCCTCTCGCTGGTTATTTTAAGGGATTTTGAGGGTTTTGACGAATGCGCGAGGTCGCGTGCAATGCTGTCGTTTTCTGAATGTATGATCATTTACGGTACCTCATGCTTATACATTCTTGATCCCCGCATAATAAATAGGCATAAAAAATCTTTGGCGGCAAACGGAAAGCTAGCATCCCTCAAGCTCAACCGAAAATATATGAGCCCATCAGACAAATTGTTGACCACCCTCGCCCAAGGGGATATAGTTTCACCGCAGGATCAATCAACATTGGGCATTGTATTACTTTCCTTGACCAGATTCTCAACGTATAACGCATATGCCAAAGTATTCGAGACATCTGATCGCAATTTATGAAGCCAATTTTTCAACGCAGGTCAAATCGCTGACGATTTGCAAGCCAAGTGGTACGATGGGATGGTATGAGACAATGCTCATGAAGCATTGATGGAAACTGACAATCCAAGAAGATCCTAATACCCCCATATCGAGAAATCAAACGTCGAATCGGTCGGTCGAAACGCACAATTCCAACAACACCACACAAGCAAAGTTCGGTCCATCGTCACAGACGATGTCCGCAGCGCCCGCGACGGGTTTTTTTTGCCTGAATTGCCCGCACGATGCGCTTTTCGAGCGCGCCTACGTTCGGTAATACAACTCCAGTATGTCCATTGACCAACTTGATTGCCCAGGTCGTGTCAGAATCAGAGGCTCAAGGTTCGATCCCTTGTTCATCCATTCCTTACTGGCATCTCTTAGGTCATTCGGTACGTATCTTGGCATGTTCAGTGATCACGATTAAAAAGGTGTTTTCCCCACTGTTGTCCGCGTCACACAGAGTATCGTGGCTGTGGGGCACCCCTTAGCGTTCGCATTGCTCTACCAAGCGGGACGAGTTCAACAAACTTGGCAGCATTTGGTCGATTTGAAGCGGGGGCGAATCAATTGCCCAAGTCGGTCACACGCTACCATGGAGTTCCTTTGTGATGGATTTGAGAAGATCGACTGCGTTGACACGTATGTGGCTTCAAGGGAGGCCAGACACCTCGGCCGACGTGAGTTTCATTGAGTTCTATGACTTTGTTTCTAATCGATCGCATCTAGGGGCTCATGGCATTCCATTTTAACGAGAAAAGGTCCGATGGGTGGCATTACAGGTGGCTGGGCAGCTCGAGTTCCAAGAAGCGGACGCAGATGCACTCGTTTCATGTATTTCAAAGCCTTGAAGACTGCAAACTCGATCGTCTTTAGGTGTACATTGTCCGCCGTGTTGACAACGAGTCCATGTGCGACGTTATTGGAAGCAAAACCACCCCAGAATTTACATTGACATCGTATCGCCGAGCCCCCAAAGCGAAATCGGTCGCCTTACCTGGCAATCCGCGACGCTCCAATTCGTTCAAAGAATCTACCAGCCCAAGTGCCGGCATGCAAAATGAGATAAAACACGCAGAGCCGAAGAAACCACGTGATATCGAATTAATTATTCGCTTTTGCAGTACCATTACTCTCGATGACATTGCCCGTCAGTGGCCATATCTTGACTCCCACTTGCTCGAATTGTGTCATCGATGGGTTGGTTTGGACCAAATGCCCTCCACATTAACCACCATTTTGCCGGCTCAATTGCTACACCCGGAAAACGCCACATCCCGTCAAAAGAGATATGTGTTTATTCAATAGTTTTTTTTGCATCCCTTACCAGTTTATTTTGACTTTGTCAAAGACCGCCCTTGCACTTATTTTACAATGGTTCGACCCAGATGCGTTTGATTTGATCCATCGTTTTATGTATGAGTATGGAGGCAACAATAATGACGTATACATTGACGCGATGCAGCGTTTGCTTGTACAAAATTTTGCTGGAAGTACAGATACCATGTCGGAATTTGCTGCAATTATTCGCTCGGAAGTTGGTCCGCTTCACTCTATGGTGCACGAACGACTTGATTTTGCGATTTCGGCTGTACAAAATTGCTATCAGGTGCATTTATTTTATAACAGTGCCAATCTAAATAATTAATTTTATGAATAATGCAGCAAGTGCTATCGAGCAACGCCCTTTCGGTGGATCTGGAGCCACAAACACAAGCAACTCGGGGTACAACGGACTGTGGGTCTTGACAAATATTCAGATTCGGCAACTCCAAGCCCAAATTTTGTTGGTCATATAAAGAACTAACTATGTCAAAACAGGGAGAACAACAAAAATATAATTTGGGTCATCGTTGAAAAAAGTTATCGGGTGACGTCAACATGAACATTTTTAACTGTTCAAAATTCACTTCGATGAGCATTTCTAGTTTTTCATATTGATTCGAATTTAACTCATATTTCCAATACCCTTAGTGCAAACTCTATTTGCTAAACCTCGAATGTCTTTATATTTTTCTGAGCACGTCTATTTTTTTCTCCCAATACAACTGAGACAATTTCAACCATCAATGATTATAAGAGTGAGTATGAAGTAAGGTGGTATTCTTTTTCAGAACTCTTGCCCCAATGTCGCTCACTTATTTTTCGAGAACGTGTTTTAAAAAACACGTTCTCGAAAAATAAGTCATGATACCCCTTCAAGATGGATTTATTGGTGCATGTTGGTCGCCAAAATTATGCTTTGTGGCCCTCCTTGCCAGGCTGATGTCAATAATCAATACGACACGCACCGTAGTTGATGAAGTTCGTGGATACGTACTTGTACAGTTCAATTGAAAATCGTTTAACCATTATCAAAACAAAATTTTGCCTGCTTTTATGAATGAATTGGTCCTGGGATTTAGGCCTCTCCAACAAGAAGGAGTAATTAACTAAAATTTATCATGACAAAACGAAGCCTCCTCCTTTTATTTGTATTTGTGGTGTTCAATTTCAAAGTCATGTGAATACTTCTTTGGGCTGTATTTCAATAAAATGATTTAAGATCCATTCGTATATTTGTCAGCGTTGTGGAATTTGGTAACTGGCCATGAAGATCTAAGCTGACGCACCTGACAATACCATTTCACATTTAAATCTTGAAGAGTTTTGTTCTGTCGACTCAAGCGAAAGTTTGCAAAACTCAAATGCCCACTTTGATATGAGGCGTTTATTACCCTTGAGGTTATACAAGTCGATCTCACTGCATAGCTTTTCAGTGTGATCTCTGGCTGACCCCATCTCAATGTAATATACTGACTACTATGTAGTACATCTTGGCTCTATATTACAATATTGCTTGGGCGACCCTGACAGCAATATGCAGCGTCCACTTGCCCGCCTAACTCATGGGGGATTTCATTCCAATGCTTTATTCTTTCTGCCACATCGAGGGCGTCTATGTTGGCGTCCAGGGCCGCCATTTCCACGATCATCGAGACTCGCATTTTTGACATATTTCGAATGTCCGGAGTGACCTGAAGGCGAAAGTGGTAGGCACTTCGAGGCTCTATGCTTGGTTTTGGCCATGCATATATCCTACAGCTCACGGCAATTTAGACACGATAGATTTGCAAACGTTTGTTTACAATAGAGAAATGGTCTGGAAAGGGTCCATCCAGCCCACGTAATCTACTGTCGACAAAGCACCCCAACCACACGATAGGCCATTGGGAAGCACTTGCAATTCATTCGGCTGGCCATTCAATTGAAACGAAGTCCACGTGGCTGGCAAGAGTGATATGACGGCCTTGACCTAGAAGTCACGTAACTTGGGCACAATTTTGTATTAATTACGTGCACATTCCCGCTCGTTTCATCAAATCGCATATTCAAACCAAAACTCATTGTGAAATATTGGACAAATGAACTCAGAGACGACTGGCAATCTAGTGTTTGGATGTTTAATTCGCTCATCATCCAAACGCCATTCAATCCACGCGTTGTGTCTCGAATAATGGTGTCCGGTAAATTGCTCGATTTTTTCTATTGAAAATACAAATGTTTGACATTCGTAAACGAATAAAATGTTTACCTTGAAGCTTTCTTCGAGAATTCGGACGATAGCGTCAAACCCAATGGCGTGGTTCTGCGTGTTTTGTGGAATTTTATTCGTCAACGACGTTAGAATATCCGTCATAAATGCATTCATCGTCACGTCCGTGGGTAGCATTTGTATGAACCAGTTGTGCAAAAATTCAATCACCCGGTTGTAACTTTCGTGGAGTGCCGACACTTGCTCAATTGCGTGGTCATTATTGCTTATAAATTCGTGGATTGAATTCAGAACGTCCGAGTCATACCAGTGTAGCATGACTGCAAGTGCCGTCTAAATTAAAAAATAACATAAGGGTCAATAATACAAAATAAGAGTGTACATTTGTTAGACGGGACGCCACCGAACGCTGAGGAATCTTCGTCGGTGCACCGGTCCAGTGGAGAATTAAAATACGTGTCAATTTTTGCCCAGCTATATCCTCGCCCACGTGCTTGTAGCAACACGCCAACAATTGTTGCTCGACACTGTCCCACTGCGCTGCCACGTCATCCATGGATATGCTGTGACAAACTTGCACGACGAGCCACAATTGGCGCGCCTGTTGTTGGATTTGGCTCATGGGGGGGCTGGCAAATGACATAAGCAGGGGTTTCGGGGTCGTGGGCGGGTCACTGGACACGTCATCCCGGATGCTCGCGGGGGCACTGGCGCGTCGGTAGGACGACATGGAGAAGGGCGGTGACGCGGCCACATCGATGACCACACATTCTGTTTCGGACACTCGGTGCACGACATATACCTGTGTAGGAATCGTGACCAACAAGGATCGCATGTGTCGACCTACTTGAAATCGATGGCGCGCGTGCCGCTTCTTGGTGCTCGCGCTGCCTTGCCATCCATAATGCCATCCCCGAGCGCGGTTCTCGTTGAAATGAAACACGATCTTGGAGACGTAAGAGATCAGCAAGGAATACGACACAACCTCGTGGTCGCGCGAGGGGTCGGCGCGCCCGACAATCCATGTGGCAAGCGCGTGGCCAGGACGGCGCGCGTCGTCGGCAAATCCCTGCCATGGAAGGGTCGCACCAGCCGCAAAGGTTGGGGTGTCGTCGGAGGCGACGTCAAAGCGACCATACGCAAAGAGCTGGGTCCGTGGCATTGACGGGTCGACAGGGAGACCAAGGCTCAGCGAGGCGCCGCACCCGCGCTGCTCGGTGTGTGGGCAGCAGTGGGGAAAACACCTATCGAGGGTAACGACCTTGGCGCGACGCACATCATGTACCGAATGACCTACGAGGTGGACTAAGAGGATGCGAGGGTTGCGGGTGCGTACCTTGAAGCCGTGGTTCTGGTAGCATCTATGCTAGCGACGTTGAGAATAGACAGAGGGGGGAAAGAACTCTACCGAATGTACGACTCGCGAAAGAGTTTGGTGTGGGTACAGCCTACACGGAAGAAGCGCGGCGGCAGCCGCCGGGAAGGGTCTGTCATGGGCCAACTGCGGCCAAAGATTTAAAATAAGTGGTGGACTGGCCCAGCCATCAAATGGATTTGCGTGATACAAAAATACAGTATATCAGGCTTCTGGAGCCCGAATTTCAAACGCAAGTATTTAAATTCATGTTGATTCACGTGTTTCTGCCACGTTGTCACACAAGCATGACATTCCCACCGAGCGAAGCATGATGCGGACGGTGGGCAATGAATGACAAGATGCATTCATATGACGCGGGTCTGTCTGTTGAAGCATGCTGACGGATGACGCTCGATACTCGGACCCAAGTCCAACGGCGGTTTACGTAGTCAAGAGGTAGGAGCCTGTGAACCTTTAAAGTAGTGAGCAAGCGGTGGAGAAAAGAGTATTTTCGAGCGACTCACGGATGCTTTTCGAGCACGGCATGACTTTCGAGCAAAATGGAAGAACCATTCGCCTATATGAGTACCATCGAAATATTTGTTCAGTGACAAAGGAATATAGCAACATTACACGTTGCGAGCAACGACAAAGCATCCGCCCACAAAATTGCGCCCACCGAGGCGTAGCGGAGGTCGGGTGTATAACTTTGTGCGCCCTGTGCCTTGGCGAGGAGTGAGCCCCAGTCTTTCCATGAAAAATGGATTGATTATTTTTATCTCGTCGGAAAAAGCGGCAAGGTAGGCGCTTGCGCCGTGCCGGTTCCGTGTTGACTTTTTATTTGCCAGCACTCGACCGTGTCAGTGCCTTGATACTAACTACAACGTTTGATTGTATTGCCCACACAGATATGTACTCATCTGAGATAATTCCGCTCGAAAACCATCCATTTTCGAAATTCGTCCGATGCTCGAAAATAATCTTCACCCCAAGCGGTGGACGTGCGACAATATCAACAAGGAAGGATGCACAAGACACCCTCTCGAATGACGATTGCGCAATCGTCCGCACCGTTTGCTCCCGAGAACAAGCCCAGCACAACATCCGCACTCTCTCTGGGCGAATCCATGGTACATTTTGCCCACAAGAAGCAAGATGCAGGACAGCGACGTTTAGGACAAGGCGATAGAAGAACGAACGGTCGTATTCATCGCAGCAACACACCGGTAGTGCCACGTCGAGACATCCCTCGCGACAATATCAGCATGCCAAGTCAATCATTACAAAACAGACAAAGTTGATCAGTGTGCCACTCAAGCAGCACGAAAACCAACAAGAAACCCCACGCCAAACCCACTGCCAGCCGGAAGACTGTACTCGAGGATGCCCATGGCTTTGTCATAGAGGGCCTTGGCGTCCTTGGCGTTCACCGCACCATCCTACACATTGGTCAACTCCAGGCATGAGGCAATGGTACCTTGTTGATGTCCATGAGTTTCGTAATGTCTTCTTGCAACTTTTCATAGTTGACGTCGACATAGCCGTTGTAGCTCGCGACTTGGGTCGCACAGAATGCAATCCCGACGAGGAACGCGCCAACCTTGGACACCTTCTTCAACGAATAGCCCGAGCACGCACCGAGGGCAAAGCCCCACGAGATGTTCTGCAGCTGCCCTTTCGACGCCCAATTTTCGACGTGCGATTGGACATGCGTTTGGACGTGGTTCCAGCTCGTGGGGAGCTGCTCGAGCGCGTGGTCGATGGTCGTTTGGATCTTGTCCCAGTCAAAGAGATCGGTCGTGTGGTCGTTCTCATCCTTCTTCCCGGCGCACTCGGCGATCGACGACGAGTTCAGAGACGTGATGGTCCCCACGGGCATGACGAGCACGAGCAGTTGCAGCGGCGTCATAAAGCGGCGACTGGTTGACGACGATGCTGTCGGGCTAGGACATACATGAGTGGGCAGCATGCATGGGAGATGTACATGGCGAGCTCGATGGCAAAGTTGTTTGGGGGAAACGAGCGGGGGCGATGGGTCGAGATGGCGCGGGCGGTAGGCACCACGGCGCGGACAAGACCTCGTCGCAAGTGCAGCATACTAGCAAAATGAGAGAGAAACGGTGGCTGCGTTTCCATGGAAACAAATGTTTGAAATAGGTTTAAAAACAAATTTAAAATACACATAATGTTGTTTGCAGTGTTGAACTGAAAAATAGAATGTAACATTGTAAAAATTGATGGACAAAGTATTTTAAAAGAAGTAAAAATATATACTGATTGTGCCTTGTGCAGTCAACAAAGTCGTCAGTTCCATGCTCACAATTGCAAAGACACAGCACCTCATTAAATTGACACACAAGAACCACAAGCGCCAGCTGAAAAACTCAAACGCCTGCGCATTTAAAATGGATTTTAAACTGGCATGCATGGAACACAATGTGTCCGAAGTCCATTATAGAATGTGTTTCAAACATGTTCATAAGCTGAAACATTCCGGATAAATGTCCGGATGATCAACTATATTGGGCTCAAAGACTTGAAGTGAATCTCTCTGCTCCGAGACTCGTCGGCAGCTATGGATCGATTCGTCAAGTGCCCGTCGTGCAAGGTGAACATCCCCAAGGACGACATCGCTCGCCAGGAAGGCGACCCTTCGTGCACTGTATGTAAGAAACCCATCCCGTCGGATGTCCTCTCGGCGACGGCGGCGCCCGCGGCCCCAAAGATGACGACGAAGCGCCGGTGGATTGAACTCAAGTCGAAGCGAGGCAAGACATATTACCACAACAACGACACAGGCGAGGATCGATGGGACATGCCGCCCGACTTTGAAGCGGTCGAGACAGTGGCTGTCGGCAACGCTCCCGCGGCCCCCACCATGGGTACGACACCTCGATCAGCTGTGTCTCATGACGTTTCTCCGACGCAGTCAATTTCAAGAACGACGACCCCGTGCGCAATGCCATCATGCTGCAGCAAAACAAGCAAGAAGCACGAAAGCAAGGCATCTCGGAAGACATGATCGAAGCGCTCGCGGCACAGCAAGCGGCACAACAAGCGGGGAGTTCGTTGCGCGGTGCGATCGCCGCCATGGAGAAACAACACGCCAAGAAAAAGGACGACTCGCCCAAGCATCAGCACCCGCCGTCATCCTCGTCGCAGGCACCCCATGTTTCAACTGTGGGCGTCCCCAACGAACAACCCGAGCCTGCCGTCGCACCCAGTTCCTGTGCGCTCATGTAATGCATTTCGTTGTGTAGGTTTGTCCATGCCGAGAAATATGTCTGGGTTCATTGCAAAGATGCATTGATGCCGCAAATGTATACCAAAAAAAATAAAGTTAGACACTGCATATTACGACAAACATGCCGCACCAGGCGTCGTTGAGGCAAATAATTGAACCCTATATGGCACATGCTGCACTTCGTACCCCTGTGTGCTTTTGGTAAGCCCTATCGGGTCATATTCAGTAGTATCGACCTTGTCTTGAGTGGGAAAAACGGGGTTCTTGCGTACCCGACACTCCAGAAGGAATGAGCCGTCGGACAAACAAAAACGACGAAAAGTCACCGAGGCTTGCGTCAAGGTCGTCGACAAGGACTCTCGAGATATCCGCCTTTCAACATATATATATCATTCTAATTTATGTGACTTAGTTTATTCGAAACCAGGGAAAACACCCACAGGGGGCGGCCACGGTGTCGTCTCGGGGACCCATTGCACGGTCCGAAGGCCGCACGCGGTTGGTGTCGCAATACGCTTCGTACTGGTCATAGTAAACGTCGTAGAGGTCGTGCTGGCCCGTCAAGAGCAGTAGTCGCAGCCGTTGTTCCTGCAAGAAGCGCGGCGGCGGCACCCGGGCGACATGGTGGCTCATGGCATGGTGGCAGCGCACCCGCCTCGCTTTGGCACACTTGGCGCAGTACTGCCACGTGCCGACGACGCATTGGCTACACGTGATGAGCGGTCCTGTGATCTCCAACGTGCAACCGTGGCACCGCTCGCCATGCCATCTCTCGTCGTAGCAGGCAAGGACTCGCAGATGGCGCTCCATGGCCGCGACGTTGCTCAGCGATTCAAACCGCAAGTGGTCGACAAGGTAGTGGTACCACTCGTACAAGGCGCGCACGACCAACGCATTTGAAATGGACGGCTGGAGGCGCGTGCGTTGCATAAAGACTTGTTCGAGACAGTCGGCTGCTTCTTTTGACTCTTGGTTTCGGTAGATGCGACCCAAAGCTGCCAACCCTAGCCAGCCAGCGTGACACAAAGTGAGGTTTATGGTGTACCCATCAACGCAAGCTCGCTTGTTTCGCCTTCGAGTGCCTTGGCCCGATCCCACATGGAGAGAACGAGCCATTCGGCATGCATGTATTCGCCTAGTGTCAACGATGGGATGTCGTCGATGACGACGAGTCACGTACCCAAACAACGATGCACTTCAGCGACTTGAACCATGCTGACCAGTGTCGCCACGTCGTCCATGCCACGAGTTGCCAGGTCGGCTTCCAAACACTCGGTCAAGAGCGGGCTCGCGTCGTCGTATTTTCCTTGGGCCATGTACACGGACGCGAGGTTGCTCTTGCAGGTCAGGGTCCGCTCGTCATCATCGTCATCATCGACGGACGCGGCGCGGCAGGCCTCGTAGAGCCGCGCGGCCGTCTCGTAGTCGTGAACCAAGAGATGTTGACCGGCCGCGAGGTCCATCACATGCAGCGTCGACGGATGGCGCGGCCCAAGCGTTGTGACGCGGAGACCAGTCGCGCGGTCAAGCAGATGTACCGCCAGCGACGGCAGCCCCACTTCCGAGTAGACGTAGCCCAATGCAACCGTAGTTTCGATCGTGTCGGCGTCGGCATCACCAAACGCGAGCCGCTGCGCTTCGAGCACGCGTTGCAGCAATGGTTCCCACGCAAGTTGGCGTTGCATGCCGTAGACGACGCCGAGTTGCATCTGCGCGCGGAGGCCCTCGCGGCCGTCCAATGCCGCGGCCGCGTGTTCGAATTGGACCTCGGCGGCATCCCAGTCCAAGTTGTCGGCGAGCAGGACCCCATAGTCGTACGCGGCCCGCGCTTGGCCGAGCGGCGACGGGATAGCAGCAATTTCACGTTCGATCTTGGCCGCAAGCCACGCCTGCAGCACATGCTGGACGAGCATCAAGTCCACGTCGTCGGGGAGGATGATCGCTTGGGACGCATGGTCCAGAGTCAAGGCATCGACGATCGCCATGAACGGCGCGTACAAGTCGAGCGCGCGCGGCAGGTCAAAGAGCGCAGCTGCGGTCGGCGCAAAGACTACGTCGATGGACGTGCCGGCGCTGCCCGCGAGGAAGAGCTCAAAGAGACATGCTGTGGATGAAGGGAGAGATGGTTGCCACACGACGAGCATGTGGGGGATCTGCCGCACAATCGACGCAAGCGGGGCGGTTGATGGATGCAAACACCGCATCCACACGCGACTCTGCGCTGAGGGGAGGAAACGCTCGAGCATGTCGATCACGTCGAGGAAGACATCTTTCCATGCATGACACACGTACCAGTCGGCGGGATGTCCATCGCCCGCCGACGGACTCGCAGCAAAAAATGGATCCGCGCCGTCGTCGAGGAACCGCGTGTGCACTGCTTGCGTCGAGAGACCTTCGAGCTTGGAGCGACCGCCAACATGTTGGATGAATTGGCGGAGATGGTCAAGAGAAACTCCTATCGGCAGGTCGGAGGGAGCGGCAGCGGCGTTGGACGCACGCGCAACGCGCGATGGAGGCATGGTAAAGAAAGGTGGCACTTGAGCAAAATGATACTCGAAGTTGGATCAATGACAATTTAATATGTATATTTTCATATATACTTGAACATATTATTGTGTACAAAGATTATGTCAGTTTGAGTCTGTTCGATCATTATATCCTTAGTATATATTACCTGAAGAACTTCGAAATACGCATGAATACTTGGAATGCAATCTACCAAGGTAATATTTAATATGTATATATACTATTTAGGGCAAGCAAATAAACTCTCTGAGACTGCAACATTCAGCACGTCAGTGTGCACAATGTGCACGCCGGTCGTGAATTCACCACATTGCACATTGAAAGTATCAAAAATGCGCCAAAAATTTCAAATATAGTATCAACCGAGCTCGGCCAAAGCGCCTTTTTTACACTTTTTGCCGCGTTTTATACTCTATTGAGACTGGTCCTCGACTTCGGGCTGCGACTCACCTTGGACCCGACCAATCAAACGCAACCATGCAACACAAGGGATCATTCCAACAACATTTTCGAAATCTCCAGAAATCACCATGGTCCTCCACACGGCGCTCCAGGTACCGCCGCCGCTCGCGGAAGGCTCGTTCCAGCATCTTGATTGGCACGCGACCATCGACCTCGACGCGCGTGTCATCCACGCCACAGCAACCTACACGGTGCACCCCCCTCCTTCGGACGTGCGCTGCCTTGCACTGGCGGTGCAGGGCTTGACGATTGAATCTGTGTGCGTCGACGACATCAAGGCCGAGCACAAGGTCGTGGACATCGAAGTATTGTCTCTCGATTCGTTGCTTGTACTTGAATTCCCGTTCACGCGTCGCCCTCCTTCCTGCCGGTGCGTGAGCTCGTGTTGCATGTGATCTCACTTGGAGCAGGGTTGCGGTCACGTACACGATTTCGGGCGCGACTAATTTGGCCTGCCACTGGTTCCATGAGCAAAGTACCAACCACGCGTGGCTCCTCACGCAGTTGTACCCGTGCTATGCCGCAAGTCTCTTGCCCGTCCCACCGCAATTGTTTATGAAGTTTACCTACACGGCCGAGGTCACGACCGCCGCGTCGGCAACTGTCCACATGAGCGCTGCGTGCACTCGTATGTTGTCTTCATGATCAGGTCTCATGTGGACGAGTAGATGCAACCACCCACTCCGAGACGCGCCAGACGACCGTCTTCCATCAATCCGTCGCGGTGCAGTCGCACATGTTGGCGCTGGCCATTACTCCGTCGTCCATGTCCAGGTACACCAACTCCTTCAATCCTTTGCTAGATGTGATTATTCATGACAATCCCAGCACCCGCGTGAGCCCAACCTGCGTCGTCCACGCCCACAACCCCCTCCATCCTGCCTCGCCATTTCACATTGTGCCTGCCCTCGCTGACGCGGCCGAATTTTTCACAGGCCTTGCGTCGATTTGGTCGGAATGGAACATTGTCGTCGTACCGGATGCATTCGACCTCTCGTTTCCAGCCACGTGTGCGCCATCGCTGCTCCTTTGCACGGAAACTTATGTCTCGACACATGGTACCTTATTCCCACCATTGCGTGAATTCAAATCATGTCGCTAGGCATGGCGCTCTTGGCCGAAGCCACAGCACGACACTGGACGGCCCATCGCGCCCCGCATGAAACGTGGCAAGATGTGTGGTACGCATTTGACGGTCCGAGGTTATATTGTGTTGTTTACACGAATCCTTTCAAGGGTGAGCGAGGGCTGGACGAAATGGCTCCAAGTGGAAATGTTGGCCATGTTGCACGAACATGTCGACCACGAACACTCGTACGTTTGCTTGGTGGTGGAATTTGTTGCTGGGGAAATTCATCGTTGCTGGGGGTTGCGGTAGATGGACATTGCTGCAGTCAGCGATGACGCCCGCGGATGACACTACGGCCCTCGTGGCTGAACATCATTCAAGCTCGCGGTGGAGCGTGATTGCCCGCGAAAAAGGATATTTGTTGCTCTTGGCCGTACAAGATGCCGTCGGCGCCGACTCGTTTTATTTTTTCGTGTCGGCCTATATTTCAGGTTTGCCTCATTTGATTTTATTCAATTGGCATATTGTTGCAATATAGGATTCGAAGCGGGTAGCGTAACAAGCGATGAGTTTCGTTCGTTTTGCCATGAATATTTTACGCTCGTGGAAGAAAGGCCAGAGCTGGCGGTCGACTGGGCCTCGTTTTTCCATGCACCCGGTGCGTGCATTTATTGCAAGCGAAAATATTTTAATGGTTGCTGTAGGCTATTTACCACCCGTCGGTACCGTGGCCAAATGGCTTGGCCTCGAGACACTCGCCACGACGTCCCCTGTTCCTCTGCTTGCAATCAATTGGACTTTGGGGGATCTCTTGCGAACCTCCGACACATTGGAGCTTTGTGGGATGCTAGCCGAGGTACGATATTTTATATTCTTTTGTGTGATCAAACGATTTTCTATTATGGGTCTAACACCTCTTAAATAATTCTAGATTCAACGCGAGTGCGGCGCCTCGGTCACGTTGGACATGTGGCTGCAATGCGTCGACCAAAAGGTGTACCACCCCGTGACCGTGCAGCGCGTGGAAGCTGTGGTATGCATTTTGACACATGACCAACGTGTATTTTTATGGTGTGGTAGATCCAAACCCAAATCGTTGACGACTGCGCTGAACACGTTGACACGTCCCCCGCGGAGATGTATTTTGCGCGCGAGTGTGACGCCTTGACGGAAGACACGGCCAAGCAGTTTGCTACCAATGCGACGTCGACGTGGATGCTCGCGGCAGCGGCGCTGTCCGTGAGTGTCTGCGTCGTGAGTCTTGCAGTGGGTGCCCGCATGTTGCACGCGCGAAACTGAGCGGGGGCGAGGTTTGATTGTAAAACCTCGAGCCCTGATATTTTAATTTGAAATGAACTGGTCGTCGTCGTTGTCGTCTCTGTGAAAGATTCCGTGGGAACCCCTGTGGGTTAGATTGCCCCATTGATGGCCACGAAATGCTCAACTGGGGCTTCATGTTGGCCCATGACGTGGCCGAGGAAGAACGGATGGGATGACATTTTTTGAAATGTGACTAAAACTTAACCAGTTTCTTTTCCAATGTTGGTATCGTCGCATTTTGTAGGGCCGTATATACTGTATGTATATTTATATATAAAGTCCATAATTTAATCAATATGTGGTTGTTGTTCGTCTCTCTTTTTGTATTGAGAACCACACGCTTCCAAAATAATATTGCTATTTGGAACAAACAACTGCTGTTGAAGATTTTGGCACTGATGTCCCAGCGTGCAGGCGGCGATGGCCGCGAATCGATCCAGGGAATTCTCGTCACATGGTACAGGATGGGGGATACGCGTATGTCTTAAAACGCATTTCTTCTAGTGACCCTCCAACGAAGCAGTACCTGCGCTACTTGAACTTGACGCCCGGCCAGGTGCGTGGCGTTGCCGCTCGTTCCATTGCCGCTGATGTATTCTTGGTTAGAAAAAGTTCATCATCCAAGACTTAGACGACAACCATCTCTTCATTGACCCCGATCCGCATGTTGTTGCGTTCATCAACAAGAAGATCGACGAATGGAACGACAAGAACACATATCAACCTCCGACTAATTAACGTTATTCGTGACAAACCAGTCCTCCACGGCCCGCCAAGCTGCCCCAAACGCACGCACATGGACGCGGCGCTTGTCTTCCACATCCGTGTATTCAATGTGTACTTCCAACCGCTCTTTTGGGACGTCCCGCAGGCGATCGGGCCACTCGATGACTGTCATCCCTGCATCGCCGAGCAACATGTTATCACCTGAAATGGCGTCGGCAGCGTACCGTTTGAAAACGCGTCGGCAAGTCCAAGCGCTTCGCCATCTGTGGCAGTGACGCTTTCAAGTCGATAGAGATCCATGTGGTAGAGTGGGCTTCGCCTGGAGCGAGCGGGTCAGGAGAGTGGCCACCGACGACGACGACGACTTACCGCGCGTCCATGGGTGCGTCGTATGTATTAATGAGGAGGTACGTGGGGGACGTCACATCGAGGGTCTTGTCCTGACACCACGATCGCGCAAACCCGCGCGTGAAGCATGTCTTGCCGCACCCCAAGTCACCCACGAGGAAGAGGACATTGCCGGTACGCGCGGGGACTTGAGCGGCAAGCGCGGCCCCCAGTTCTTCCATCTGCTCCTCGTCCTCGATGATTCGATGCGTTGTCGGCATCTCCCCCGAGAGTGCTCGACATTGAAGCGCGCCACGGCCGCCCATCGAAGCAGCCATCCGCCTCCCCAGTCGACGGAACAGAGCCATGGCCCTCCAGTTCTTCTTCGGAGATGGGAACACGTCCTGAAATAGTGTATGCTCCTATTTACTGTCATTAATTTGTTTTCGATTCAAACAAAAGTCAATCAACGAATACTTCAAAATACTCTGGGACGCTTCTGTATTTGATTGGCCATATTTCCTTGCGACTGATTGAAATCCTACCTCAAATGACGAATATAAGTCTCATACGACGACAAAAACCTCATATGACGATACTAATTATCGTCATACTTAAAGTTCGAGGTCCAGTCACTTGGTGGTAAAACGTTGTTCGTTGGAGGTAGTTGTCTATCATCGAAGGCGTCGATCGGAGATGAGTCAGGAAATGCAACTCATCGAGCATCTTGCAACTTGACTCCGTGGGCGATACCACGTTTGTATTCATACGCATCCCAATTCAGGCCAATATTGCTCACTGATTGGAGTTTCGACTTGAAAAACACCACTTCTCTTTCCGAAAACATTAAAATGCTTGCCTCTGATTGGCCAGTCGTTATATTACTGTGCCAATGCACCGAATAAGGTTGAAAGATCGATGCCCGAGGCCGGAGTCGGACGACGGTGGCTCTGCGATGCACGCTTGTTGGCCGTACAATCCACGGCACGTTCGTGATCGTCATCATGGAGAGAGGAGTCGTCCAATGAGGGCCTTCCCTTGGGACGTTATACTCTGCAAACGTGAAAGTTTAAACGCTAGTGGGTCGTTTGTATGTGTTTTAATATGTTATTCTCCAAATTATAATATATGCCTGGACATAATCCCCCAAACCTGATGACTTCGCCGGTGCCAACGACGCCGGCGCGCTTCTTTCGTGTCGATTGCCACCACCCCACGCTCTTTCGCGAGTCGTACATTCGGTACCGTTGCTACTCGATCACAAGTCTCAATGGTGGCTATAGATGCTATCAGAACCACGGCTTCAAGGTACAGAGATCGTCCCCACGACTAATAGTGACTCACCTCGTCGTCCTTCGTCTAGGTCATCCGGTACGATATTTGTCCTGGACACGTCTCACACATTGCGCGTAGATGCTTTCCCCACTGCTGCCCGCACACCAAGCAGCGCGGATGCGGCGCGTCGCTCAGCGTCGCGCTCTCTATCGACTCGTCGATCCCACGGACCCGCGTCTTTGCCTTTGGCCGCTTCGAAGTCGTCGGAGACGAGTCGATTGTCCCTGGTGAGACGGTGCCGTGGCAGACATTTGCGTGCGATGTGCGCAGCGCGGGCAAGGCGCTGGCCACGTGGATTCGTGGTCGAGCCGACGAGACGACTCGGCCAGGGGTACATTCCGTCGTCCGATCGAGTGGCCTCATCTCGCGTAGGGCGAGATTGTGTTTCATTTCAACGAGAATTGCGTGCGGGGATGGCATTATGGCTGGCAGAGCAGTGCCAGCGCCAAGAAACGGCGTGCGCTACACCGGTTTCACGTACGAAGTCTCACCACCAGCATGCATTGACGTGTCGCAGGTCTACAGTGTGCATCAAACGTCTGAACTTGAGTGTGTGGTCGTTGACGCCGCCGCGTCACCGCCGTTTTCCATGTCGTCCTACCGCCGCACGAGAGACGCCGCCACGAACGACCACGCTCGTTCGTCCTCGAGCGAACGCACGACCCAGGAACTCCGTCCGACGTCGACTATGAGCCAAACGCAAGCGCAGGCGCACCAACTGTGGCTCGTGGTCCAAATGTGCAGCAACATTCAACTCCATAACGTGGCACCCCAGTGGGCCAGCATTGAGCAACAAGTGTTGGCAAGGTGCTACGCTCGCGTGGGTTGCGATCCAGGTGTTCAGCCGTTGCAACATATTTTGCCACCAGCATGGACTCAAGCCCAAGCACAGCATTGTGCGACGCACGGCTTGACCAATGTAAGGCGGCTTGAAACAATTTTTTTATTAAATATGCCATCGTAGATCGCGCTTGCCATCCTGTTGCAATGGTTTGATTCGGCGGTCGTCGATTCGTTGCACCAATTCACTCGAAATCACGACCAAACGATTGAACATGTCGCAACGCTCCATGAAGCGTACAACCAAGCGATTGAATTGTTGCATCGCTGGCTGACCCAAATGTTACCATTCGAGATGACATTGAATGCCTTTACAGAGAGTGTGGAGATGCCGTTACGAGAGGTCACTCCCCACGAAGCCATTGGGTTCGACGCATTTGTGCAAGTCTTGGAACACAGCTTTGATGTAAACTAACTATCCACGATATTTAATACCTGAGAGTATGTCGACAGGGCAATTTAAGCGGCGCGGAACCACCGGATACAGAAAATACTACGAACGGCCTTTGGATTATGGATAGCATATGCGTTCAAACACTCGACCGACGATGGTCGGTGTGTTCAATTATAAAGTATTTCACCATGGGATTTGCCTTGCACCTGCGACTCGATGAACCCAACGGCAAACTTTATGTACATTTTAGGCGTTGCGAAATATTCATGCTAGATTATTTATTATCTGTCTAGGCCAAGTCCAAGATGACTCTCTTTCCAGCAACGTGGACAGTGTTTGAGCTGAATGGCCAACCTAATCAGCTGCAAGTATTCCCCAATGGCCAATCTTGTCGTTGGGGCACATCCGGCGTCGATTACATTGGATGGAGAGACCCGAACCATTCGTTTTCGATCCTGTATTTCATTGAAAATGATTATGAATCGAGTGATTGTTCTTGTTAGGATATATGTATGGCCTGAATTGGAAGCCGAGCGCGCTCACCACTTGCGCCTTCGACTCACCCCCGACATCCAAAACATATCAAAGATGCATCTGTCGTTGATATCTGAACGGGCAAACTTGAATGTCGAATTAGATACCCTTGACGTGGGAGAGCGAATACACCATTGGAACGAAGTCCCCCATGAGCTTGGCGCGCAAATGGATGCAACGTATATTTGCAAGGGTCGTCCAAGCTGTTACATAATATAGCGGGTCAAGGGTTTCGTCATCCTCAGTTTCCTCCATGGTTCAAGAGCTACTCTATCAAACGATAAATAACAATTGGAGAAAGAAGAATGCATATTCCAACAAAACATAAATAACGAAAACATCTTGTGCTTCACGTTCTTAGAACTTTTAGTGAGTTGCCACTGTCGTCAATGACTAATTCAACATCATGTTTGCGTTTATTCTTCAATTTCACGTTTATGAGAAAAGTCAACACGATAAACAAGTACTACGTAGTATAAGAAAATAATTTGGGAATCAATAGAATGTGGAACATAACTTTGTAAATTCTTGAAGAAAATAGAATGATATTTGAGGCACAAACAAGTACAGTACTACTGGTACGTAAAGTAATCATTTGGGGCTTGAACAGCAGTCAATATTATATGGTCTGATTCTGCAAATTCCCAAAGCAAAGTTATGTGATTTTATAGCTTGCTTGAACAAATTCTTCGCAATCCAAGGCATTCAACAAATATTATCCTTGTTGAGATCGCTTGACATGTCAGAATGATCAACAACTCTTACGTGGTATGTCGTTTATCTTGCTGACAAAATGCGAAAATCCACATGTTACAAATATAAGCACGTCACCCACGGTCGAATATTGGCAAGGAACTGTTGGTGATATCCCGAGATGGAACATCAAATCAAATTCACAATGAAGTTGAGCTGTTCGAGCATTTCAAAGTTTAACAAATGAATATAACTCAAATCTGCCAACTGGGTGATGCGCAGCAACTTTATAACTCATCGAGAATATTCAAAATCAACACATCACGCGACAAACAAATGCCAATTTCAAGGACGAAATATGGTTCCGACTGGCAGTGAGTGTAAAACGATAAATGACATTTATGTGAAAATACTCACACAAATATTTCAAGTGGCAAAGCTTGTACGAATCAAAAGGAAGGAGTCTCAAAATCGCGTGAAATACGTTTCGCCAATTCAGCACGTGACGAGATCCATTCAACTTCGACGAATCTTTCTGCGTTTGGCAACGTACAAATGTCCAATCGTTTTTGGTCGTTGTGTTTGGTTGCTACAAATAACACTTTAAGTGGCGCATTTCCATTTTCTTTCATGAACGGTGTCTTGACCAATACGATCCAAAATGACCAATAGCCATTTTCTTTGACGAGTCCCAGCCAGCACGCAGTCGAAAAAGACCGCGCGACTTCTCAACGAGCGTGAACGGAACACCTTTTCAGCTTGAGAGCGTGGCCCCACCTCCATTTCATATGTGCCTGAATTCTTGTACAAAGGACTGACCAAGAGGGGCTGGTCAGCCTTCCGAGATGTGATCACAACTAGACAAGACGCACTCTTTGGTGTGACTCCACACACGAATCGAGCCAACAACAACTTTGTGTCGCATTATGAGCCGATGTCTTTATGACCGATCATTGGTGTTTGACGTTCATTAGCGCGATTTGCAAACACCTTACAGTCATTGATCAACAAGATTTCACAATGCAGGATGCGTCGACGCCGTTCCATGCCTCATCATTTCCCATTCAAGTTGGCACAATGAATTAGAGCCAAAGTCTGACGGTAACCAGGATCAAAACAGCCTCGAGGAATCAATCAAAAATGCAGCCGGACCGCAACTTGTCAACAACCACTGGCGAACTTGTCAACAACCAATGGCGACAAGACCAAAGGGTGCGCATGTCATCAAACACGGTCGTAAATGACAACCATATCGAGAAGATCATCGCGATACCCAGCCCCCAGTTGCGTAGACTGCGTTCTCAAGTTGACGATACTTCATGGTTCATGTGATGTGGTGAACGATGTCTTGCGGAGCAAACATTCTACAAACACACTGTTGTGGTGGTGTGTCGCCCTCGATACGTGGTGGCAATGAAAGGTCGTCGACAGAGGCGATGTGAAAAACTAGAGCTACCAGCTATGGAGCGACTTGTTTGTTATCGGGAAACGTCATTCGAAATGCACCCAAAAATAACGACTTTGCAGCGTCCCTTTTGGTTGGTGGAATAGCGGAGCAAGACGACATCGTGTCGTAGCTTGACAATTCTGTTATGCCGTGAGGACGAAGTGGTCTTTAACACCACAGTGAACAATTTCAACACACAGAGGTACTATCAAATGTGGCAACTACAAAGGCATTTGGAAGACTCTTACATGTCAGTGATCATGGGCATTGCGCTGTGCCATATATAGCCCACGCTGGGAATTCACGACAAAACCGAGCCAGCATAAATATAGTTTAACGGTGCTGCCAAATTGTCTCTGGTGGATTCGTGCAGAGCACAGCCCCAGCGGTTGGGATCATATTCGATGCTCTTGTTGATGGGAATGCTTGTCGATTTGCGGCATTTGGGATGTCTTAAGCCATCGAGGTTGACGTTGGTGCCCACACGAGTTCATTGACCCTCTTTAGCGAACGGTTACAGATGAGCGAGGGTGAAAATAGATTGAAAGTCCTGGCATTTGAGACGAGGCAGTAGATTTGTTTACCTGATTGAACTAGTTGGGCTGTTATGGAAGCACAACTTCACACAAAACTTGCAACCGCGTTCAACCCAGGACGTTGAAAATTCGTTCAATACAGACACTGCCTTGACGGTAGAAATCTTTGTTGACAGGTTGAGGTGCCAGCGACAGGTTAGTTCTAGCCTTGGCACAATGGGCCTGGCAAAGTCAACACTCTGGGGCGACCTGTTGATCGTCCATATTCGAGACTCAACCCGTCGTTGTGTTCAGGACCTCCGAGGCCATTAATCAAACGAGATTTCTTAGATCATGGACTAATTTTGAATCGTCATTTTCTACGACTCTTGTTGACCGAGGGAAAGTCTCGTGGTCGTATTCAACTATAAGTTTCGGTACACGAACAACGACACAGAACGCCAAGTCTTTCAAACCCCCGAAAACACAATTATTTCTTGAATTTTAGGCAGAAAATACATCATTTTGCTTGCATGTGGATGGACTGGTCATTGATGGAGTGCAGGACAAAATTATAGTTTTGTGCGGCCCTTTGTCTCGTTGTATGGCAGCGCAAGGGCCAACAAACGGCACACACGTGACCATCAATTTTTGGTACGGGTAGACAAATGCGTTTCTTTCGTTTTGGCAGCATTTGGCGGCGTATCAAGAAGCATCCAAGTCGCATTGGTGCCACGTTCTTACATGACCTAATACTGGTGGGCATTTTAACGGTCCTGGAAACGAGCACATGATAGCACGTTCACACCAACTTTTTCATTGATGATGTAGCGTAGCAGCTTTGCAGTGAAGTGGTTCCGAACAGCGATTGATGGTTGATGGTAGGTGCATTCGCTCGTGGGATATTCCTGTGCCAATCCGAATTGGACGGACGCAATGGAAAGCACCACTGCCTCGCAATCGTCCAACAAGCGCATTCAATGGCTGCATATCATGGAGAAAATATATTTGGGAAGGCAGTTTACTCCGAAGTATGGCGCTTTTTGAAGCTACGAGACGTCAGTCAAGCGACCAATTCTAAAAAATGCATGTGCTTTGCAATGACCAGTCGTATCACTGGGTGCATTCCCCAACGCTGAGTATGCTGGTTTGATGGACCAAAACGTCCTTGCTCATCGCACGATTTGTTGTTCGCATCGATTGTCAGGTCCCCAGAAGCCCACCACTTGGGCCAATAATTTGATAACATTGCTCAAAGAATGTTTGACGTGTCTCCCAACAACCCCCCGACAAGATTGCCGCACCAGATCCGAAGGTTCAAATTTCGCCGTGGCTTGAACTACTGACCAGCAACTTATCCTGTTGCTGACCCCCAGTTGCGCTTTGAAAAAGCCATACATTCTTTTGCTCTGGAGAAATTTTTTTCGAACTTTGCACAAAATATTCATGAGAATTTCTTGCTGAATTGCGATCGTGGATCATTCATTGCCTTCGTAAGATTCTTTTTCACTCCCATTCGCTATGGACGGAATATCCAACATCGTATTGTCCATCCCATGATACCACCGATAAAAGAGAGTGGTCCTGCATTTATGGTACTTCGGGGATTACTCCAGAGTACAACCTAGTGGGCTCACGTTGGCTCACGTTGAGGCAATTGACGTCCGAATTTTCGATTCTTCGAATTTGGTGTCTCTGTTTTCGATTTTTGTAATCCAAAACATGGACGTGTAGTTGTTTGTGTCAAGTTAAGCTCAGAATAATTATCCAAATAAATTAAGCTCTTGTGTTGATGCTTTTGTGAGTTATTTTGAAACAATTCTGGATAAGATACCGTAGTAATATTTCACATCAATGATACAAAATATTAATATTTGTATTGTGTTAGAACATAATGCCAGGAGTACCATTTTGGCGAGCACTTATCCAGTGTGGTACATATGGGAGTTATTGTGAGGTTTGAGGTTTCAAGTAAGTTGTTTTGAGTGGTTAGTTATTCTAAGCTTTACGGAGCTGCATTGCATTCCACTTCAGACATTTCTGATTCTAAACTGTCGAAAGCAAAGACACCAAATAATGTTCCGCGCATAATCGAAAACATGACAATCAAAATTTCTCCACATCGCTCGCATTTGAAGATGAAATGTGTAGAGCCGCAATGCTGCTAGCGCAGTCCGTCCGAAAAGTTCAAAATCTACCGCAAGCACAACACGGCGATATCCCGCCAACAAGTCTGTCGGGAAAAAATATGCCTACGTGAGATGTTGCGATTTTAGTCGCTTCTGTTGGGTTGGTACAAACACCGTTTCGAGGCACGAAGAAGCACATTTCTGACGGGTTTGCTTGTGTCAGCCATCACACGTATCGCATCACCAATCGCGGCGTTGTTCAGTCTTTTGGAGCAGTGTGTACAAGGGCAGTATGAGAATCTATGGTCGCATGGACGTCGGTGGCTTACAAGTACGACGATATTCCCTTGAATGGTTTAGGATTTGTTGTAAGCCACTGCGAGACAAGAGAGATGAAGACGAACAAGATTGGGCGACTTCATGATCAATTCTAGGTTCGTTTTCGGGGCGCTTTCTTTCTCGAGGATACGAGGTCAGAGCAAACCAAACGGGCGGTCTCTGACTGTCGCCCCAAGCCATAAGCCGTGGCCCCAGTACCATGTTCTTGGTCTTGGGACGAGGATCTCAAGTGTTCGGGCATGAACCGTCGACATTGAGTGACAACAACCTCGAACTAAACTATTCTGAGTCATAATCCAACCAAGATAAGCCAAATGGACTGGCAGCTCAGGGACACATATATCGACAATCAATGACGTGGCGTTTTCCAGACAACGAGCACTAAGTAGCATGCGTCGACGAATGTGTTGCCGTGGCGCAAGAGTTGTAGTACTTTACCAAGTACGACCATCAAATATGTGTGGTGTTGACGGGTAATGAATTTGAGTAGAAGGAGCTGCAAAGGACGAGATGTGGAAACAAGATCGAGTAGATGCGCCGAATTATGTGCCCCTACGCAGTCAACGTGGTCCCAGTGCTCTGCCGACTGTTGTCCCAGTCGATCTTGATTTTCTTACTTTCCTATTTGGTATCGTTGGATGCAGCCAACATCGCTAAATTATTGAATATGTAACCTTTCTGGAACTACAGCTAGGCAACTACCAAGTGAAGATAATGGGTTCAAGGGTTGGAAGCACGTTTCAAGGTATTCTATCGTTGCTTTGTGAACGTTTGTATACTTTTCAACAGGTAAATCGGCAGCATGGCAACCATTCTTAGTGTCTAGACGACTCAATACGTCCACCTTTCACTTCTGATGGTCAATGCATTCAGTTATTTTCACTAAAACCTTAGATTTTGTCAAAAAAATATACAGCTTGGCAAGAACGACGTAAACCTAAATGCACGTTCACCCAGGACCTTGTCAAGCAATTAATTTACGCTGCCATATAGGCAGGATTGAGTGGATGCGCAAATATATATCCAACCACGAAGTTGGCTGCAATCTACCAGTTGACCAAAATTTTACTCACCTCCCTGAATGGAATCGTTGCATATGATGCTCGCTAATTTGATGTGTATAAAGCCTGTTTTGGTAACGCCACTGGCCAACTCCGAATGGAACATTGGAGTTGTGACAATGTCGTAAAATGCGTTGCAATTATATTACAATGTATTCTCCGCTCGCATTCGTGTGCCACGTGGCTTCAAGGGAAATTGGACGACAACGTAAGTTTGACCATCACCAATTTATTGACACTTGATTTTGTTGGCAGGGACGACAAGTTTGTTTTCATTTCAATGATAAAAGAACCGACGGCTGGCATTACGGCTGGCACGGTGGCTCAAGCGCCAAGAAGCGCCAAGAATTACACCGATTTCAAGTGAGTTTGCACACAGAAAGAATTCCTGTGACAGACTTGAATAGGTCTATGTCTTGACCTCCATGACCGATGATGAAGGGATTGTAGTGGAATGCCTCCCGTCCCCTTCCTTCATGTTGCAATCGTACCGGCGGGCGGCGGGGGCGATACTAGAACGGCAACGAAATCCAGGCAAACGGCCATTCAAAGAGACCCAAGAAAATCGGCAGGCGCAGTCACCTCAAACGCTACCACGGCTGCTTCCCCAGCCTGTCGCTGCACCTGAATTTTCGACCGATTTTGAACATACGATGGGAAATATTTTCTACATATTTAATATTTGCAGCGCATTAACCATTGAAGCCGTGGCATCGGAGTGGGCTATTGTTGAGGATCGACTGCTACATGTATGTCATGAGTGGATTGGTATTGCCGAGACGCCAGCGACTCTGCAACAAATAATTCCAGGCGAGTATTTTAGTCATGATACGGATTGTCGACCCCTCGACAAACTTCGCAAAGTACGTGAATAATAAATTTGCCCATTCATCGTGCTTGTAGACTGCATTGGCATTAATTTTGGAGTTAATCGATCCCCATCTAATCGAGGAATGCTGGGACTTATATGAGTATAATTCTTCAACCGAAGAGGCCGGCAATGTGATTGACAAAGCTCTTCAAAGTATTTCAGCTGCCCTGAACAGTAAATTGACCCAGATTCTAACAGTAAACTCGGACTTGGTGGATGGATTTGGGACACATTGCCGCGCTGAAAAGGACGGTGAAGAGGTCTGTGAGTGCGTGAATCCTAAATTATTCTTTCGCTTCTGTCACGACATATTCAAGGTTCGCACAGAACCTTTCAGCTTCAGTTGATTAATTTTTCGTTTTAGCATGTGCCAGTTAACCATCATACGACGAGTTCAAATAATATTTTGAACGGGGTGTGGGTGCTGACCAACATGAGCGTTCATCGTTTGGATGGTCATTGGCCGCTGCTTAGATTCATGCAATATTTTACCGCTGGATTTGCCATTGACTTGCGTCTGAATGAGACGGACACAAATGTTTATGTAATTTCTTTCAATGCTCCATCCTATCACAAACGCGCTATCGTAGGTAAAATCAATTATTCAAGTTACCCCAGTGTCTGGAATCGAGTTTCATTTACGTGGTGAACAGCGACAACTCGAAGAGTCTAACCTTGGTGATGTGTGTTGCGATTATGTGGGCTGGATCGAGTTTGGAACAATACAAATATGGTAAAAACGAAACTGTGAATAATTTATGAGTATATTTAGGATCTACTACTGGTCTTTAGTCCATCCTTGTACGTGCTCCCTCTTGCGCGTTTGCATCTCGCCAGATGTGC
>VJMH01000214.1:0-13814 GCA_009835185.1 Aphanomyces stellatus
GAAAGCAAGGCCAAGGTCGCTCGCTTCTTTGAGATCGCCAAGACCAAGGGATGCACGCCTGCGCAATTGGCACTGGCGTGGGTGCATGCCCAAGGCCCGGATGTGTTTCCCATCCCTGGCACCAAGTCTTCGTCCCGCATTGTCGAGAACGCCCACGCGGTCGAAATCAAGTTGACCCAAGAAGACGTGAATGAGATCGCCGAGGCTGCCTCGTCGGTCGACGGCGAGCGCTACCATGCATCCCAGAACAACCGCCAATTCAATGCGCGTATGAACAACAACAACGTCTAACTTTTCAATGGAATATTTCATGTCGCTCCAAACAAGCTGTTGGACTTACATAATTGAGTTCTTTCGACGTACTTGTTACGAATTGCGTATGTGATTATGACTTTCCATTGAGCATCACTCAATGGAAAGTGCGAAGTTGATGCCATGAAGTCAAGCGGGGTTCGAACCATTTGTGTGGTTTGGTCAATGTTTGGGACTCTTCCTTGGTCCACGAAGCCAACAAGCAACTGCCACAGGGGGAATACGAGTAAATAGCTGGAAGTTGGCACAATCTTGAATTCGTATCTTTCTGTAGGAATACCCCGAGTCAGCTACACTATACTGCAACTTTTGACGATCTGAAACTTGAGTGCGTTCAGAAAGTAAGCCGGCGGGCGCGATCGGGTCGGATTAGAAACGTTGGGACCACGCCATTGGCCCTCGCAGCCCGGCTGTGGCCCACAAGCACACTGACACATGACAGTAAATTTAATTACATTGTATTTGCCACGTTGAGTCGACCGAGTTGTTGCGATAGTGCCGCATATGTAGATTGCAAAGGCCTATGGCCGCACTCAACCTGTTGCATCCTAGCTGCGTGCATAACATATTCCAATGCACTTACCGCCGCCGCGGTCCGTGCGACTGCACCCTGGCGTCGCGCATTCCTCCGTGCTTGGTACATTTGTTGCCACGCTGGACGCCCTTGGTACACCCCATCTCGGTGCAAGGTTTGCCACCACCGTGGCCGCGGCACAGGCCACCCCCTTGGCTGCTCTTGCTGCAGCCGTCGATGCGACAGCGGGACCCTCCGCCATGGGCCTTGCAAAAGCCTTGGGCTTGGGCAGAGTTCGAGCACGATGGAATCCCGCAGCATTTGCCGCCGCCGTGGGCCAAACAGTAGGCGCTGTATTGGGCGTTGCTGGTGCAATCTGGGACGGCACAGAGTTGAGGCTTGGTGGTACTGTCTGCGTCAGTCGTGCACGAGCGAGGGCTCCAATGCGCCAACGATGATGGGGTGTCTGCAGATGGCCACGTTTCAATCCAAGCGAGGAGGTCGAAAAGGTCTGCAGCGTCGGCACCCGTGAGCGGTGGTGCGTGTCTCTCGTGGATATCAAAGCGATTCATGTCATCAAAGGTTCAAGGTGTCCTCCGTGGTAGATTGAAGAATGCGATTGCGTGACAAAGGTATGGTCAAGTCTACAGTGTGTCAGGCCAGCCCAACGACGACGATGATGCCATCCAGACCAAGACTACGAGATGGACGGTTGGAACAATTCAACCCCAACGACGCTCCCTTTTGGGCTGTCTCTCTTTTGGAATTGTAGCCTACTTTAAAGTCCTATGCATCTCCTCCGGGCAAGGAAATCAAGTTGAGGCGTATCGCGTTTTTGGGACCATTCTTGCTCGACTGCGTGCATCTCGAACGACCTCTTGACGACTACCAACTGGATTTATAGTCATGGCCGTGAGTAAATGAGGACGAAATTACACAAATGAATGCATGGGCCACCAATTCGAACGTTGGTCTGCGGTGTTGTGATTGTGGCCTTGTCGATATTGCATCGTATGAAACCCATAGCAAACTCCGTGTCGAAGGCAAGGGATTGATTATTCGCTGTTGTCTTGGCGATGAGTCCAAGTACACACGACACATGGTTTCTTGAGATTCAAAATAGAATCTCAGCCCCCCAATTCAGCTGTCCTGGGCCTGGCGACTGTGTTGGCTTGTTGGCACTGTGGAAAGTTGCCATGATAACACAATCAGTTCCTCAGGTTTTCGTTCATCTCGTTGCTCAGTTGAGTACCAGCGGGTGACCGAGAAGGTCTTCGAAACATTTTAGAATTTGTCAATGGTGGTTATTCACATCGCCAGCTTGAAATTCCAACTATTTTGAGATTTTTGCCGTTTTCCTTGCAGACTGTGGGCGCTCAAAGTCAGTCCTTGCAACGACGGTGCATTGATATCGAACCGTTTGTCGAGTGCTAGCTGCGAGTCTCATAAACGTGGTTTTTTCTTTGATTAAATTGCCCAACAATGAGTCAGGATGGTCGGAAGGCCCTTGGTCCATTACGTTTCCCTGGGATGTGGCGCCTATTCAGCCTTCCAAACAAGCCACATATGTAACTTGTGTCCTAAAGCTATATATGCACGTGTTTACCACTGCGTGTGCAGCCAATAATCAATCGAAACACATCATTTCTGGTTCATTTTGACATTAAATTAGCTCCCTGGATCACATTGCTGTCGATTACATCGACCCCGACGTTTCGGACGACGACTCGACGGCGTAATCGCACAAGTACCGCCTTGTGTGGGGCTTGCACATCCCCATGTCGTAGCCGAGACGCTTGCAGCCATAGATTTTACACTTGCGTTCCTTGCGATGGGCGTCGCAGAGCCCGCCACCCCGATCGCTGCGTGTGCATCCAGGCGCGGTGCATGACCGACCGCCCCCGTGAGTGGCACACTTGTTGCTGCGCTGGACGCCTTTCGTACACCCGTCGACGCTGCAGCGCTTCCCACCGCCATGTGCCCGACAGAAGCCCCCGCCCTGGCTGCTCTTGTTGCAGTGCGTAAATTTGCATCTGGCGCCCCCGCCGTGGCCTTTGCAGAAACCGTGCGACTGCGCGGCGTTGGAGCAATGGGCTTCCTTGCACACTTTGCCGACGCTGTGCGCGAGACAGAGTCCACCGTGGTGGGTGGCAGCTTTGTAGCAACCGTCGACAAGGCACGAGGCGGAGATGGATGGGGACATTCGACAGCCATCAGAGTTGTCAATCTGTTGAGTAGAGTATTTACCCTGTCCATCGATGTGGCAGGGGTGACAAGGGCTGCAAAAGTACATCCAATCTTGCATGTCGTGGAGCAATTTTGTGGCAGCATCAGGCTCAGGTAAATCGAATGGAATGGGCATGAACTTATCAAAAGCCAAATTGGTGGCCGTCGGGTCGGTGCACGGATGCATAACTAGCACTTGGTGCATGGCGTGCAAATTCGAAAGTGGAGTCCATGTGACAGCAAGTCAACTCCCCAGTCGAAACGTTGCACGCTATGTGGAGACAATCGTGTGTGCGTTGGTCGCAATACCACAATATCATGAGTTGAATGGCCAATCAAACGTCAGTTCGAGTCATCCAGGCACTTTGATTGGTTTAAACGGTCGATTGGAGTGATGGCTTTCTCCGTTGCATGCGATTGGATGTGCTGTATGTTTGAAAAAATTAAGGATTACTGCATGAGACATCGGCGACATTCAAACAATCCAGCATCACTGACCCAGATCAAGAAAAGAGTGTATATTACAGGTTCATTAGCCCAATCAGGGATTGCCACTCCATCTTGGGTATGAATGGGGTCCCACACAAGCCTACATGCCTTCAAAACGCCATCCTAACGCCTCGCAAAAAACGCCATCCTAACGCCTCGCACGACCCACTGTATGTCCCTCAGCGGATTTGGAGCTCAGTCGATGTAAATATGGGTGAGAACTGAGTCCTCAAGTTTCAACGCGTAGCGTTATGTTGTCCTTACTGATTGCAGCCATCGCTTGTGTCTTGTAGCAATCTTACATTACGTCAAACACAAATGCTTATGAAAACTGTGCACGGGCTTGAGTGTTCAAGACTCTACTACGTAGTATTTCTTACAATCCCATGTGTATCGAGACTCGGAGGTATTTAAAACTGGCACGTGGGCAACAAAACGTTTTGTGGGTCGTTCTTCCTTCTTGACTGGCAAGCGACGACGACGCGTAAAAAATCAAGTAGCAAAGTGGCCAGGCAAGGGAATGAGTTCAGGTTTTGGGTTTCCATTTCTTTTGTGGGCACAGCAAAGATTCGATACTGTCAACCGAACTCACAAGCGAGACCGAGGCGTTCATACGATATTCATTGGAAGGCCAAGAAATGCAGTCATGGCATACTAAAACACGGGCGAGATGCGTTCAATTCCAACATATTTCAGATGGAAATAGTCCGTCCCACGTGTTTATACCGTGGTCAAGATGCCATGCTGCATATTTGGCATGGCTCACACTCAAACGTCAACCTGTTGGAGTCGGTCTTGCTCTTGCAGGAGAATGAGCTTGACCCCAAGGCGAAGATGGAAGCTTTTGCGTACCACTCACGGCACCAAGACGGTTGAAGTTTGCTATTGTTGACGTTGAGGTGGCGATTGAGTTTGCCTAAACACTCGTGCGACTTTACACTGGCTTGAAGTGACTGTGGGAGAAATTGACAACAAGATTGAAGGCTGCGAGGCTTCGCAATCCTGCCAATGATCTTTGTTGTTGGCTCGGAGTTTACAACCATCGTCTGGACTTGCAGAGTTGGAATTATGGAGCCTCCATTCATCACCATTCACCCATCGTTTTGCATTTTGCCAAGGCACATCATCTTTATGGCCGCTGGAATCGAATAAATTGTGAAGCAACGTGAATGTCAAATGAACCCATCAGTGGTCGCGAAGGAGTGGTGGCATTTTTAGTGTTTGAACCGTGTTTCTCAATTTATCCATGCTGGCGTGCTTTGCGATAATATTTCACCCACCCAAATGTCTTCCCCACCTGATATCCGTGTTGCAGACTTCAGTTGCAGTGGGTTTTGGCCATTTTCGCTCCACGGTGGCAATTCCAGGTCAAGTAACTACGTACACTAGTGGTGCATACGCAAATACACCACATTGCCCGCATCGCCCATCCCCACGCCTTGCACTTGATTTCCACGCGCCAGTCCGAGCCAGCGGTTGTGGCCATTGAAAGACGGTTGCATGACACTACCTTGAATCCCACTCCATGATGCCACAAAGCATGGGCGATACCACACAATTCGAAAAACGTCAATGGCGCGCAACCATTACTGCGTCGTATCGCGTGGGACACTTTGGTTTTCAACCGCGCCGTTGGCTACTTTTCCCGTCGTGCGGCTGTCCTTCTCCTGATATCCTGCATTCACTCGTCGTGGATTCCATACAAACACCAAGTCCACGGCGTGCTTGTTGGGTTGGAGGCACCCCCTCCTGCTGCCCCTAAGGTGTCTTTCAAGAAGAAATCGTTGTCTTGGAAGCAGACTCAGCTGCGGGCCGGTGTGACACGAAGCTTCCAATGGCATCGCTACTCACGCACTTGAGTCCTCGATCGTCGTGTCATTTTCAAACCTGCCGCGCCAGATCCACATGCACCACATGCCTCAAATGTCGTTCTCCGCCATGCTTCAGGACGCCCAAGCGGCGTGGCCCCAGCCGCATGCGGCAGCTCTCGACGCCTTCGAGCTTCAAATCTGCGACTTTTTACTCGCCACCAATGCTGCTGCCTGTGCTAGCCCCGCGCGGTCGGCTGCTTCGTGCACAACCGACGTCGAGTCGACCAGCGACGACCCGTCTGTCTTCTCGAGCATGCACCAGGCGCTTTGTGCCACCCGTGGCTGTTCCCGCCGCGCGCGGCTCAACGACCAGCGCTGCACCGCCCACACCGTCTCCAAGTCGTGCTGCATCGTCGATTGTCCCAACGACGCCCAGCACAGCGACTACTGTCTGTCGCACGGCGGCGGTCGGTGCTGCAAAGTGGCGGCTTGCTCCAACGCGGCACAGTCCCAAGGCCTCTGCAAGGCCCATGGCGGCGGCGCCCGCTGCAAGTATGTCGGGTGCGAAAAGAGCAGCCAGGGCGGGGGCTTTTGCCGGGCCCATGGTGGCGGGAAGCGCTGCAGCGAAGTCGGGTGCACCAAAGGTGTCCAGCGCGGCAACAAGTGCGCGACCCATGGCGGCTGCCGCACGTGCACCGTGGGCGGCTGTGTCCGGTCGGACCGTGGCGGGGGCTACTGCGACGTCCACCGCAAGGAACGCACGTGTACGATGGAGAGCTGCAAGCGGCTGAGCCACACCATGGGGCTCTGCAAGCCGCACTTGCGGCTCGTCCGCAACCAGACCAAGCCGACAACCGTCGTCTTGTAGATGAGACCGCTTGGACAATACTACTATTTATGAAAGTATTATTTTATGCACCAGCATTTGGACTTGACGTGATGGGTGGGTATGGAGGATCGTAAAAGCTGTCGATCGTCAATTAAGTTTGTAGCTGTGCTAAGAGAGGCATCACGTTGAGATTGTTTGACTTACCTTCAGGTGAATGCTAGAATATGAATTTCGCAATACGTATGCACGAACCCACAAACCCCGAATAGCGCACTGAAGTTCATTCATGGTGAATTCATGGTGATCAGAGGTTGGTGGTTTAACTTGTCCACGAATTTGTCCACTGAATTACAGTATCCCAGGACACATGGCTCATGCTGTGTGTAAGAATGCCCACGAATGGTTTTGCAGTCAAAATGGCTACAAATGTGCACAGAGGGTCGCAGCTCCAAGTCGCCTTGAGTTGCAACACGATGCCAATATCCCCCGTCTCAAGCGCGCCAACCCAGCCACCGCGCTTTCCGAGCCAAGCAACATATCAACGGGACTGCGAAATGCAATTTGACATGGCCCTGCTTCTGTCTATCACTAGCTGGGCAAATTCTTCACGGCACTGCTCGATGACACCAACGCACCACGCCAAAGGAAACAACTCTCGTAAAGAGGGACAAAGTCGTCGTCGATATACATTTACTTGAGGAGGGTGTAGCCCTTCTTGTACTTGCGCATCACGACAAAGGCGACGAGGGCGGCGAGGCAGGCAAAGACGGCGCCGACGCCGACTTCGGTCGTGTGCGCTTGGACGGACATGCGCATGGCGCGGAAGGACGACGGAGGCAAGTTGCCCAAGGCCTTGCGGCCCGCCGAGCACCACGTGCTGGGGGACTCGTACCCGGTGTTGCCCCACACATTCTTGTGGTGATTGCCGCACGCCAACGGCTTGATCGCTTGGGCCGGACTCAAGTTGTTGTTGCAGTCTTCCATCGAGTGAAAGTAGACGCAGTGCTTGCTGTCGAAGCCCATGCAATGGATTTCGTCGTCGTCGTTGAGCTGGACGGCGGCCACGGCGCCAGTCGAGTGCTGGGTCACACACTTCCACTGCGAGTTCATGCTCCTGCTGCTGTCGAGATGCAAAGTGCGACTGCGCGGTTGTGGGCGACAAGATTATTTTTATAAATAATTCGACGACTTTCACCTTTAAACGGCCGTTCAGTATATGAGTGCGAGATTAGGAAAATAATACAGTTGTTGTGGGGCGGTGCACTGCCAGATACCACCCACTTAAGTCAGTCGACACGGACGTTTTATATTAAACGTTGTCTTCGAATAAAACGAAATTTCTTTTACGACGCAATGAAGACTCACATCTCGTTTTGACGACTTGTGATTATATGTTTTATTCAGTCGTCAAAACATGCAAACCCCCAAACCTCCCGACCAAATTCCGGTTTCATGCTGGCACAAACCAAGTTTTGCACCCCCTCGCTCGCCCTGATATCACAAAAACTTCACCAAATTATCGGGATCTCATACATACTAGTATATTCCGGAGTACATGCCAAATTGTGGCTTAATGGAGCACTTATCCAATAATGATTATGACAGAAACCAAATAAAAATCATGTCTCGACGGAAAAAGACTCCTAGTCCGGGAATTGAACCCATATCAATTCCTGCGTGTGTACAAACGAGGATGAATTTGACTAATAGTATTGAATACATACTTTAGAGTAACTAAAATGTATCCACCGAAAGAGCGATGGATAAAAAGAAGGAGAAATATTCAGCAAATCGTTAGCGATCATTTTTTCACCAATTTTGATTCAGAATAGTGTGATGGAAAGATCTTGATTTCAGCTTTTTCGTGGTATATTTTCAGCCTATATTGGTATTTGTATGCTCGTAACCATCGACATGTCCAAACAGAAATACCAATTGGGGGTCAAATTTCAGCACCTCGGAAGAGCCTTTGGCCTCAAACAACTTGTGGCATGTCACTCATGACAGAAACAATGGTATTGGTGCTTTATGTGTTAGGTAGGAGGAGCATGTGAATTTGATTCAATTAATGTATGTGAAACTGTCAAGTCAAATCAAGCTTGGCTTGGCTCATATCCAACGAAAACCTTATAAATCGGTAGTTTCTGCCAATAACACAAAATATTTTGATCTAGCCACTACCTGATTGGTCAAAATGAAAATGTCAATCGCTATTTAGGCGACCATCGATGTGTCGGAGGTTTACGTTATACTCCGGAGTAATTGAAGTGGAATAGTTGTTGTGTTGCTGCATCAACTTTAATAGTCTCTGAATAACGCAGGACCACCATGAAAAACTGAACGACATCCTCAGACAAAACTTCTCGTCCTTCATTTGAATTTTTTATAAGGATATCTGTGGTTCAAAGCACAAAGCTACTCGTAGTATTGTATTCATCATACCTGAGAAAATACGTTGTGTAAATCGATTATTCAGTTATTCTCAAATCCTCGGTGGTTAGAATACATGTCATAATATCCCTCATGTATTGTCTCGTAGGTGACTCGCGGGCTGAAGACCTTGACAGAGAAATACTATTTGATTCCCAGATGCAAACTATCGATATTGAGTACGGACGGTATTTTTATTGCTATCAGTTTGTATGAAACTGAAAGTTTAAGAGGTCGACGACTTTGAGGTCTCCACAAGATGTAATCAACCACGACTTCAATGACATTGCCCATGATTTCAGCTCTTCATCAAAAATGAGATGCCAAAACAGCGACGGATGCCTTCATAAAGTGTGTTTTCTTATTCACTTTATTCGGCGTAAAATTCATTTTATTCGATGTCTTCGTGACCGCGTCGAGGTAGCAACACTTCACACACTTTTGTCCAATTTCTACAATTTATACACTGGATTGGCTAAAATCAAGCAAACCATCTCTGATTCGCTCTTTTGGCGTTTTGTGTAAAATTATGGCAAAATCGACCCTATGTGTGAGTTAAATAAAACAAAAGTGTTTTGGAGGCATTTTTAAAGTACTTCCTCTACATCACAATAGAGAGAATTGTATCGTTGCAAATTGCCCTCAACGGGCGCAACAGGTGACACAATGGGCGTTTCTCGTCTTTATACACATTTAGCATCCCATATACCGTCGTTGCGGTGGGGATGGTGTTTTGGAATAAAATTGCCCACATGCTCAATTGATTTCTATCAAATACATGCGACTCAAAGTCTTTTCAAAGCTGATTTCAGCACGAATATCGGACACTCCATGAAAACGATAGGCAGCCGCAGTTTGATGGGGAGTTGCAATGGAGGCCTCATGTCCAAATAACATTAATACGGTGTTTGTCTCATGCGAGCATACTTCAATAGCTAAATTGTTGACGCAAATGCAGTTTGCATTTGCCCAGGGAGTGGCTCAATCGCTTGCACCCTTGTACCGTACATTCGCAGTCCCGACGATGCCCATCGCATAGCCCAGCACCGCGGTCTGTGCGGTCACAGCCGACGACGGAACAGAGACGGATGCCGCCGTGGGTCGCACATTTGTTGCCGCGTTGGACTCCCTTGTGGCAACCATCATGGCTGCATCGCTTTCCGCCGCCATGGGTACGACAGAGTCCGCTGCCTTGGCTGCTTTTGTCACACCCGTCAACCGTGCAGCGAGCTCCGCCGCCGTGGGCCTTACACAAGCCCTGCGTTTGCGCCGCGTTGCCGCAGGATTGTACTGTGCAGCACTTGGACCCACCGTGGCTTGCACAGAAGCTGCCTCGCTGGGCTTTCCGAAGGCACCCGGGGATTTGGCACGAGTTGACACCACCATGCAATGTGCAGGCACTGTGGAAACGTGCGCGACGAAAACAGCCCTCTTTGTAGCACAATTGGTACTGGCTTGTAAATTCCGAATTTGAGGTGGAGGTGGTGGCAGAGGATGTGGATGGGGGCACGAGGGTGTCGAGCGCGTCCAAGTTGATCTGAATGTCGTCGGGCGATCCCAAAGGGGTCGCGGGATGGTTGATCATGTACATCCAATCTTGAATATCGTGTAGAAATGTGGTGTAGTCCACGTTCTCAAGTGATGGAAGGGAGTCGTAATGCATATGGAGTGACGTGGCCATCGGTCTAAATTGAAAAGTGATGTCGAAATCCCACAGAGACAGATGTCATGACTCGTCTGTTTACTTTATTCCGCCAATGGGAAGTGTTCAATGCTGAATTGTCGACGTCGAACATAGAATTAGACAATCAGTGATTGTGCTGCAGGCGTTGAATTAAAAAGCACGTGAACGTGATTTTTTTTAAAATGCCCATGAATGACATTTTGAAATGGCTTTCATTTGCATGCAAGATTTACCAACTTTTATAATGCGTAGATGACCGAGCCCTGGAAGTATTACACAGCCAAACACACACTACCTATATCACATACTCGTCTTATGCCCCTCGCGAAAGCGTATCATTATGTGTACACAAAATTCTCGCTGCATCTTGAAAGGATGAATAGTTCGGAGCTGCCATTGTCGAAAACACTGAAGAAGTTATCACAGGTCGGAAGAAACTTCGTGCTGAAACTGCTGACTATTTTGGGGGGCAATTTTGCATGACTTATTGCTTGGAATTTATCATATGTATACCTGACATCGAGTGAGTACAGTAAAGCTCAAAATAACTAACCAGGCATTTCTTGTGGCGATACATTTTCCACCTATTTTTCGACGGTGGTGAGTTACTTTGAAATATTTCCGGATAAAACACAGCATTAATTTAATGAATTAAAGAGAAAAATATAACACTATGATTTAATTATGCAATCCATTTTGGTGAGCACATTTTGATCCAGAGTGGTACTATTGGGGAGTTATTGTGAGTTTTGGGGTCTCTGGTGAGTAGTTTTGAATGGTTAGTTATTCTGAGCTTTACGGTACCTTCCTAATCAACGATCGCGAGCCAATCAACTTCATCCCACGCGCTATTTCCTCATCATGACCACCACTCTGATTGTTGAAGTCGACCAGGCAAGGAAATATCTTCCCAAGCGCTCACAAGGTTCTACTTTGAAGCTGTATATGATATAATCCCATTGTACTCGAGTGGACTAGTAATTCATAAATATGTGTTCAAAGTACATGCTCTAAAACAGCATTTCAGTATTTGTCTGTTGACGAAGATGCAGTTTGCACTTGCCCAAGGCGTGGCTCAAGCGTTTGCAGCCGTGCTCGGAGCATGCATTTTCACGTCGGTGGTTGTCACACAAGCCCCCGCCGCGGTCCGGACGGCCACAGTCGACCACGGAACAAACGCGGATGCCGCCGTGGGTCGCACATTTGCTGCCTCGCTGGACACCCTTGGTACATCCTTCATGGCTGCAGCGCTTTCCGCCGCCATGGGCCCGGCACAAACCACCGCCTTGACTGCTCTTGTCGCAACCAAACACAGTGCATCTCACTCCGCCACCGTGGGCCTTGCACAAACCATGGGATTGCACTGCGTTGCCACAGGATTCAACTGTGCAGCACTTGGCGCCGCCGTGACTCATGCAAAAGCTGCCTCGTCGGGCTTGTCGGTGGCAACCGGGAATTTGACATAGGATGACGCCACCATGTTGGCTGCAAGCGCCATTGACTCTGGCGCGTCGGAAGCAACCCGCATTCTTGCAAGTAGGATATTGCTCGCGTTTTGTGGATTCAAAGTCTGAGGATGTGGCGTCGACGTCGGTGGAACAGGGACTGGAGGGAGGAAGCAAGAGAGTGTTCAAAGCGTCTAAGTTGATTGGACAATCGGCGATCGATGCTGCAGAGTGGCTGGGTCGGTTGATCATGTACATCCAGTCTTGGACATCGTGGAGGAATGTCGAGTAGTCGATGTTGTCCAGGGCTGGAAGGGGATCGAAGGTTAATGTGTGTGACGTGGACATTGTTGTGTGAATTGGAAAGTGACGTGGAAATCCGATTTTGTTTGGCACTGAATGCATGTCTCAAATTGTTGACTGCATCGAAGTTTTGACACGAAGGGTTGCACTGAATTGCTTTGACCATGAAAGTAGCCAATCAAATTTCGTCTCTTTTGATTTGGATATTCCTGAACATACGCAATCAGTACCACACGACACGTTTTGAACCAACCACGTCATGGGTAACGCATGATGTCGAAGCTGACGATATGGGTTTTTCAAAACTGTGTTGTGAATCCAATTGTGGCTCATGTCAAACTCGACATATCAATCGAGATAAATGATGAAGGATATATTTGTTGCAGAACACAAAGGAGAAAACAGTGGCAAATACATGACTAAGTACTGTAATTTCGAAGTTCCAGAATATGCTGAGTGTGTGTCCCTTCATCAGAGTGTTGTTTTGTCCGGGATTGTTGACACCCAAGTTTGGAGGGAGACCTCAAGCCTCAAGATCGGAATGAATAATGTTGGTTGCCGACAACAACAAAACCAATCACACTGGAACTTCGAAAAACTTCGTACACACCACGACTAGTACCGTAAAGCTCAAATATAACTAACCAGGGATTTTTTAGCACAGGTGGCGATACATTTGACAGGTGTGAGTTATTTTGAACTATATCCGGATAAAATACCGTATTAATTTAATGAATTAAAAATATTACACTATGATTTAATTATGCATACCATTTTGGTGAGCACGTTTTGATCCAGAGTGTGAGTCACTGGTGAGTAGTTTTGTGCGGTGAGTTATTGTGTGCTCTACGGTACAAGTACCGTAAAGCTCAGAAAACCTCACCACTCAAAACTACTCACTCACCAGAGACCCCAAATCACACAATAACACCAACAGTGGGTCCACTCAAGCACAGAATCACTCTCACCAAACACCTGGCCAAGGTAAATAAATTAACCAAAACATTCAAATATCAAGTATAATATTTATCATTTGGAATTCGAGTAAAAATACATAATTTTATCCGGAAAAGTATCAAACAGCAAGCAACAGATTACAAAATGGTGAGCAAAAACGTCTGGTGAGTTATTGTGTGCTTTACTGTACACTGCCAGATGACGAATACTCCAGAAGTACTCAATAACGTGGAATCACCTTCCAGCCAATCAAACTCATCTTGTTTCAGTCCTCGACCATCATTCGGCATTGGCGGAGTCCAAGATGGGGGTCACTCAAAAAGTCGATCAGCTGAAGCTCCACCCAAACAAACTGCATCCAATTTCAAATCGCGACCATATATTGTTGCGTGTACATGAAAAACTACTTCTTAAATACATTATACATTGTCAATCTAACTATCAAACAGGTCCAGTGCGCTGGCGAAGGTGCAGCTTGCACGTGTCCATGACATGGCTCACAATGGCGGTCGGCGTCGAGGGGGCTTCTTGCTTTTACTATAACACATTGCAGGTTTGGAATTGTTGCAATTCAAGGATGGTGGCTTCGAGCTCGGACTGAGGTCGTTCATTCCGTAGCGATACAAATCACAGATGACGAATATTTACCCATGTGGAAGCAAATTTGAGCCAATTAAGCTCGTTTGATTTTGGTCTCGTTTTCCAGTAAACGACCATCATTCGCACGTTGGTAGATGGTATGGGCTTCGAGTAAATCAAGAAAACAAGAGTTAGATGGCAGTTGCTCCGTCTAATAAATATGGTTCTATTTCAT
>VJMH01000215.1:0-22330 GCA_009835185.1 Aphanomyces stellatus
GCTGGACGAAGGCCTGGCCCGTACCTTGCATGGGACACAATGGGCTTCCGCCAAAGAAGAGGTAGGTGGAATTGGACCACGCCGCGGGCGCAGGGTCTACGACCGGCTCGAGCAGCCCCGCGTGGGTTTGCTGCATGTTGCTGTCTTGTTGGATGTAGTCGTAGAGCACTTGGCGGAACGAGAGAAAGTAGGTTGCTAGCGCGGGCGGGACTGCGATCATGCGAATGTCCATCGAACCAAGCGGACCGACATTGGCGCGGAGGAGATCGAGGCCCGGGAAGCCTTGGGTCCCCGCAAAGAAGATGTCTGTGTCCCAGCTCAGGCCAAGCGCCGACGCGTCGTTGGGGCTCCCACGCACCAGGCTGCAGTTGAATGGTGTGGCTTGTGTCATGACAGAGACGAGGCTGTAGGATGCCCAAAAGGTCGTGCCAGGAACGACGCCGCGCGACGACGCGGCGACCGAGTTGATGGTAAACATTGTTTGAATCCCGAGGGCGTCTTCCACGACGATTGCGTCGTCCAAGACTTGGGCGTAGCTGTTTTGGAGCTGAAAGGTAAACCGCGTCGCGCCATGGCGGGTCCAGTACGCAACTTCGTCGGCCATCGGTGCAAGTTGTCGGTGGGGCGACAATAGTTCGTTGGTCCACGCCGACCCGCGAGTCGAATCGACGAGCACGACTTGGGTCAAGACGGTTTGGTCCAACACACCAAACGCATCCCACGTCCGAATCGACGTTGCATTGTAGCTTCGCAGGATCGCTTCGAGGTAGACGGCGGCATTGTCCATGTCGGTGGCCGCGCACCGCGTTTGCCGCGCGGCCGTGTGCGCCATCTCGAACGTCCGCGCCAAGTCGACCCAGCAATAGGCGACAGGGTACGCAAACGCCGTCGCGAGCGAGACGAGTCGAATCGATGCAATGGCTTCGGTCAAGGCAAGGTTGCCGAGGAGTGCTTGGCGCGGGGACGCCGCGGGCAGCGTCACAAGTGTATCCTTGCCCGAGTAGTCCTTCGTGAGCGTGTGCACCGCCGTCGCAAGCGGAAACGCGAGGGTCGAATCGTTGGCAGGATGGAGGTTCATACGCGTGTGGACGATGTCAGCGAGGAACGTTTGCGTGCCCGTCGCATTCAAATCGGGCCACCAGAGGTCGTTGGCCAAGTGCGGTTGCACGAGCGTCAAGTAGCCCGAGCTCGACGACACCGATCCCATGATGTAGATGAAACCGGCGGCGGTCACACCGAGTCGGAGGGTTGACTTGCGCCGATGCCGCGCGGCCTCGTCCATGTACTCTTGAGTCTTCATGCGCGGCGGCGGTGCGAAGAGACGTGAGAGCCACGTCATGTTGCAACGACGTGCGAGATGCAGCCTCGCGCGACGCGTGGTGAGCGGTTACTTGTAACTGACATATGGCGACTCCTCGTGACGTGGATGCGATGGGTGGTAGTTTGGTTGCGACCGTCAACTGCCTCAGCTAGCTTTGCGTTTGTGTCACGTTTCGCACAATGCGAAGCCACTCAACTTGGCTGTTGTTGCCTATGCACGACGCACAACAGATCAGATGCCCTCATGAGGGCTCGCCCACCAAGTCGACCAGGACTGCCGTCAACGCTCATGAAACCCTTGTGGAGAGACTAGAGGTTGGTCTCCTTTTGCGTGCCACACACATCCAAATACGTCGACCGTCAAAAAGCGCGAGCAAGAAGAACACTGGTGCATGGGCAGGACATTTTTTATTCGTGTTGACGGTCATAAAAATACACGTGGGGCACACAGGAAGAGTAGGGTGGTGCGAAATGAGGAGTGCCAAGAGCAGTCTATGGGTTGAGAAGCGCGTCAAAATCGATGAAATGTTCATAGTGCTTGGCGCACGAAATGACTTTGCCAACGTCGGTCGCGTTGAATTTGGCTACGTACGTCATCACAAACTCAACATGGCCAGAACGCAATCCTGTACTACCTGTAAAGGACGTCATCATGTCCATTGCTTGAAAGGTTGTGTATGGCGCATAGAGCACGGGCTGGTTGGCACGCGAAATGATGTCGAGAATGTACGGCTGCGGCTGGTCCGACGGCGGGAGGCCCGTGAGGATGAGGCCGCCGCCAAACTCTTGGCCAGTCTTGAGCTCAAAGTTCTGGCTGTGCGAGAGAAAGCCAAGGATGATATCATTGCGACTCGCATGCGCGACAAAGACCGTGTCGTTGTGTTTGTTGGACGCGAGCTCGACGAGGAAGCGGCGGAGGCCGGACGTGACGAGGTTGACGGCGTTGAACTGGCGGAGGCGGCGCGAGTGGCCGCATAGAAGCTCGGTTTGGAAGAGTTCTTCAAAGTCGAGCATCGAGTGTTGGGCCAGGCGAGGCTACATAGGAGAGTCAGGATATGTTCAAACGAAGGGGGAGAGAGACCAAGTCGGGGACAACGCCAAGCAGCGGTACGTCCCATTGCTTGAGCGCTTTGGGAAAGTAGTCCCACATCATGTCGACTTTCTACCCACGATGAGATGACGACGACGACAATGGCAATGCTGACGCACCGACGGGCGCACTTTGTTGAGGATGACGCCGCGGACGCGGACGCCATACGACTTGCACATGGCACTACGAGGTCGATGAGACAACGAACGCAATGGATTCGTACCGATTGAGGGAGAGGTCGTCAAAGGCTGAACCGATGCCGCCGTTTGCGATGAGGAGCATGTCGACCCCGAGCTCTGCCGCGACGCGGGCGTTGTTGACGTTCACGATCGACCCGACGCCCGTGTGTCCCGTGCCTTCGACGACGGTGAACTACATGTGCACGATGAGCATGGAGGGGAGAAGACGACGCACTTGGTTCCTCGCAGAGATGCGATTGAAGCTCGTGTGGATGCGGTCCAGCTGCGTTTCGAGTGTGATCTTGCCGTCGAGGTAGTCTCGCGTGTAGCCCGGCGGGATCACGACGGGGCTCATGTCTGCGTAGTCACATTGTGTCAAGTTGAAGATCTCTACAAGACTCATGACACCACCCCTGGCATGTTGCGCACCTTTGGCGACGCGCACGTCCTTGTCGACCCGGACGCCGCCTTCGACGACGACAGACTGCTGCCCCACAGGTTTGAGGAATCCAATGTGGTCGAAGCGATTCGTGAGCCCTTGCAGCAAGCCCAGGCATGTGCTCGTCTTTCCCACATGTTGCCGGGTGGCGGCGACGTAGACGGCATGTTTCGTCATCACGGTCCTCCTCGTCGACGGCGGTCAAGGTGCGAGAGGAAGACGAGATCTTTGTTTGCTGCAATCGGATTGGCGGCATACGCATCTATTTCAACCAATAAAAGCCAACCAATTTTGAATGCACGAAACCGCGAAAGCGCACAGGAAACGGTTGCGGGTGTATTTTTGGTGCTGGGCCCGATGGAACCCCAGTCCGACGACGGTGGCGGCGCGCCGCTCCTGCCCATCCCGGACTGGATGAAGGCCAAGGCGCGAGGCGTGAGTACGCAGAACGTCAATTGGCAAAAGCCTGCCGTGTACCACAACGCGCTCCGCCTCTCCCAGAGCAGTCTGCACCTCAAACCGCCCGCAAAACTCTTGCCGCTCGTCGACAACAACCAGCAGCACCACGAATCGAACCCTCAGAGTGCCGTCGACGGAGAAGGGCAGTCAGTCCCGTCCTTCTCTTCCCCCGGGTCCATCCGCAAGTCTGTGAGTTGTCCACCCCCGACGCACCCACTGCAACTCGCACGTCCGGCCACACCACCGCCGCCGCTTGGGTTTCCCCAACACCCGTCCAGACCACCATCATCACCTTCGTCTTCCTTGGTCCCGATACCATCTTCTCTTCCAACGTTCATGCACGAGACCCCTGCCATCGACACCGGACGATGCACGATGACGCCGCCACCGCGCACGCCGCCGACTATTGCGCGGTCGGACGAGGATGGTGCTGTTGAAGACAACAGTCGACTCATGCCACTGCGGCAATCCGCGAGCGATTTCGGCAAATCCAACAAGTGGCGCGCCCGCGCGCTCGCGAATCCATTTGCCAAACGGAAGCCAGCCAACAACGAACGCCCGCCGTCGACACCACCGTCTGACCCCCCCGCGCGGCCTCTGGTTGTAAAAAAGTCGGCGTTTCGCATGCAGCAGCCGCCGACCAACCAAGAGGACGAGCCGGCCATGGAGCCTGTGGCGCCGCCGCCGCCACGCATGGCGACCGGCAAGGTACAGATGGATGAGGCAAATCGGACCTACGAGCTATGACTAGGTTCAACATAGCCCAAAGCAGCAACGACAGGCCCCGATGCAAGAAACACAGCCCGACGATACACAAGGCGAGGAGAAGCAGCAGCCGTCGCCACCATCCTCCCCTCGATGGGACCCCGAAAGAGCTCCCAAGCCAAAAGAAAAGCAGCAGCAGCAGCCCAAGCGTCCCAAGGGCGGCAAATCGACGTTCAGCGTCGCAGCGATGGCTGAGATCCAACGGAAGCGCGACGAGCGTCGGGCGCTCCAAGCCCAGGAGAAGCAGCGCAAGTACGGCAGCGGCGCTTTTTGATTTTTGATTGCAAGCAATTGTAATCCCCGCGGCGGCGTAGGGACGACGAGCTCAAGGAGCACGGCGACGACCGGGGATACAAATTTCGCCGTTTGATCAAGGCGTTCCGGGACGGGTTAAAGAACGCCAAGCAAGGTCAATGAACTGCATCTGCCCTTGTGACGACTGCGTAGACGCGGCGCCGCCGTCGACGTCGTCGGCCAAACTGTCGGTGTTTGTGCGCAAGCGGCCACTGAGTAAAAAGGAATTGTCGCACAAAGGTACGCGTCGCGCACGCGCTGTCATCGTGACATCTCTCGGCGGCAGGGTACGACGTAATCACGTGCACCCGCCGGACGCAACTCTTCTGCCACGAACCCAAGTTCAAAGTCGACACGAGCGAGTCGCTCGAGAACCATTTGTTTTCGTTTGACGGGTCTGTCACTGTGCGTTGTCCATATGTGTTGACGACATCTAGCGTCTTTGACGACCAAGCCGACAACACGGCCGTGTACCAGCAATCGGTCGGGCCGCTCATCCCCCACTTGCTCGACCATAATGGAATCGTGACCGTATTTGCGTACGGTCAAACAGGGTCGGGGAAAACGTACACCATGTACGATGCCGGATGACGCGCTGCTCGTCATCGGCTCCATGGGTAGGAAATCGGTCTACCGCCAGGCCGCGAGCGACCTCTTTGCGCAACTGCCGTCCGTGATGACGTCATCTTCGCCGCTCACAGTCGGCGTCAGCTTTTACGACATTTACAAAAACGGCGTCTGCGATCTCCTCAACGGCCGCCGCAAAGTCCAAGCGCTTGAAGACAACGACGGTGTCGTCCAGTTGGTCGGCGTGACCGAAGTCACCATCACCAACGACACGATGCTGACCGAGTTGGTCGACAAGGTAGTGTGCCTTGTCACGACGACTTGTCACGGTGGCGGCGTCCAGGGCGAGGCCGCGCGCATCACGAGCGTCAACGGCGTCCACGACGATTCGTCGCGGTCACATGCAATTCTACGCGTGACGTTGTATGGAAAAGGCGGCACGGAAGCGCACGGCCGGCTCTCGATGGTCGATTTGGCAGGGAGCGAGCGCGCGTGCGAGACGCAAACCGACGAGTAACACGATGACCACTCATTCGGACGAGATGTCACGCTGACGTAGCAAATCCACGCGCATGGAAGGCGCCGAGATCAACAAGAGTCTCCTTGCGCTCAAGGAATGCATCCGCGCTATGGATGTCGGGGCCAAGCATCTCCCGTTCCGCCAAAGCAAGTTGACGCAGATCCTCCGCGATAGTTTCATGTGCGAGACGTCGCGAACGGTCATGATCGCGACGGTCTCACCGTGCTCTGAGCACTCAAACCACACGCTCAACACGTTGCGGTATGCCGACCGCCTCAAGGAAATCAATGGCCGCGACGGCGGCGGGGACGCGTAGGATAGCATTATGTACTAGGTTGTATGTGGCGTCGCTAGAGTTCATCTTTCAATGCCGCCGCCGTCGACGACGAGGCAGGAAGGTTGGCGCATGCATGCGGAGGCGCGTGAAAGCACGTCCTCCTCGATGGTTCGAGGATGCGAAAGGATGAAAAGTGGTAGCGAATCTGTGTCGACGGGTAGACATAGACGAGAGGCGTCGAATCGGACGACGCGCGTTCAAGCCATGACTGGACATGGGGTCCATACGACGCGCCGCAACGGACTTCCCCGACGACGGAGCGCTACGTGGAGGGGTATGACTCACATGGGAAGAAAACAAGCGAGATGTACCTGCGGCGTAGCCTGGACCCATCCAAAGCATGCATGATCCCGGGCCTTGCTAGCAATGTTCTCGAGCCACTCGTCGGTCGACGTCGCGATCATAGGGAGCTGCGAGGTTAGAACAACATGGCATGGGGGAGTGGATGGACCAACCTCAAAGCGGAAGCCATGGAACCGAGATAGATTCTCGCTTGCGGCAAAAGCGCCGGTCGCAGCAAGCACACACCAAAGCATCAACGCCGCTGGTGAGTGCGAAAAGATCTCAGATGTCTCCAGTAAACCAACTTGAGCTTCCTCTGAAACGCCATTATCTAAGCAAAACTAACCATAATGTTGGTATTCATCGCATGGACCATATAAAACTACAAGAGTATTTACGCATAATTGCATCTCATCGTCTACTTCGGGCAGACTCCGACAGAGGAAGCGGTGGCCGGCAACGGGAGGAAGACAGCAAGAGCAAGCGCGACGGAGGATGTTTCCTCGATCTCCTCCTTCGCATGCTTTGCGAGGAGTTCAGAGTTCCACGTTGATACAGTCATGCACCGCATCGTTTGGCGAAACGCTCGCTGCTTCTCTTGCGATCTTCTGGCGTTTCACACTGAAATCCTGCATGTTGAAGCCCCCAAGGAGCCCGACCGCGACGGCGACGCCGCGCTCTCCTCGTCGCCGCGAGCACGGTGCCAGGGAGATCCCCGAACGGGTGTGTGGCTTGTCGCCGACGTCGTGGCTGCGGCGCATGTGCATCGCGGCGTTCTTCTCCAAGCGATGTCATCTCTTCATGTACTTCCTCATCGTCGCCAACGCAGTCGCGCTCGGATTTGAGCCGCCGACGTCGCCCAACGCGACCCCCGAGGACATTTCCCGGCAGAGCTTGGTACGTTGTCGTCCGTTAGTCTCATCGTCGTCTCATCATCATCCTGCCTAGACAATCAACTGGATCGAATTTGGCTTCAACGTTGTCTTCACGATCGAACTCGCTGTCAAGCTCGTGGCGGGCGGCGTCCGCGTCGGTCCGCACGCTTACTTTCGACATCGATGGAATTACATCGACTGTACCCTCGTGATCCTCGGGTGGATCTCCTGCGCGCTGTGGATGTCCATGCCGCCTCCGCCGCCGTCGCTGCCGTCGCCTACCTTGACTTTTACCATGCCGCCACTTACAGACGGACCGCTGCCCGTCGGCACCGGATCCATGGCTGGCGCTCCGACAATCGATCCATACGATGCCTGGACGCCGTGGCCATCGTCAACTGAGATCCCACCGGCCGATACATCATCCGCGGCGGGCTCCTTCTCGTCTGGTGGCTCCATGACAGGTCTCTCGGAGACCACACTTGTTCCAGACAACACGCTCGAGCCTTCCACGGGTGGCTCATTGAGTGGATCGCTCTCTGGGTCTGGAACCATGGCGACCCTTCCGCCCGACACAATCTCTCCCGATGCGACCATTCCGCCCGACATTGGGTCGGGCAACGTCACGGTCCCCGACGAGCGGCTCCAGTCAGACGACTCGGCGCGGCTCGCAGCCATCAACTGCTACAAGATCTTTCGCCTCCTTCGCGTCTTCAAAGTCCTCCGCGGCGTCCGGCTCTCCAAGTACGCGCAGGCGCTGGTCCAATCGCTCTTTGATTCGACGCGGCTCCTCCTCAACGTGCTGCAACTGCTCCTCGTCGTCTACTTTGTCTTTGCTGTCGCGGGTGTCAACCTCTTCAAGGGCGCGCTCCATGCGCAGTGCAACAACGAGTACGGCGACATCAGCGACGACGCGATCTACATCAACGCCGACCCAGGCAACATGCTCAACTCGGGCAATGGCTTTCGTTGCTCCAACACTGTCGACATTGGTCGCGCGTGTTCGCTTGGTGGCCACTGCCTCGCGGTCTTCCCCACCACGAACGCCCTCAACAAGAACCCGAACTATGGCTTTACGTCGTTTGACAATGTTGGTCTTGGCCTCCTCACTGTGATTGAAATTGCATCGCTTGCAGACTGGGGCTCGACGATGTGGAATTTTGCTGAGGCGCGCGGCCTCTCCGTCGGTCTCTTCTTCCTCCTCCTCGTGCCCCTCGGCGGCTACTTTGTCGTGAATCTCGTCATCGCAGTCGTCCACAATGCCTACACAAACAAATTAAATGACATCCACCAAGAAATTGTAACCGCCAAGGTATGTCATCGTGACGAAAATCGATCACGTCACAAAAATGATCACGTCACGATCGCCTGTTGTAGTTGGAGCACAAACAAAAATCGCTCGACGCCAAGAAACACCGCCACCCGTCCATCATTGACTTGGCGGCCACGCCGACGGCGCTCGCGACCGCGACGAAAAATCTACCCGTGACGGAGCTCTCGCACCTCGAACTCAAGGAACTTGTCACGCGGTTCCGCACGACGACCGGGGGCCGCGTCAAGTACAAGCATTTTCTTGCGTTCTTTTCGCCGTCGAGGTACGTCGATGACGCGGTGCGCGTCGGCGGCGGTGCTGACGAATCAACGATCTAGTGGAGTGGCCACGACGCTGCAGACCCTTCGGACATTTCTCCAGACGGCCAAAGCCACAGGGCTGCACGCGCGGTCGATTTTTCGGTTCATTGACAAAGACGACAGCGGTGACTTGACCCGCGACGAACTCGTATTTGGGTTCACGGTGCGCGTCCTGTCTCACCATCGAGATGTCACTGTGACTTGTAGGAAATCGAAGAACGAGTGGGCATGATGCTGTCGCCCGCGATTGTCGAGTCGTTGCACGATTATCTGGACGTGGACAACGACGGCAAGGTCCGTGCCGTGGTCTCCACTCGTCCTTCAAATATATGGGTTAGGTCACGATGACCGAATTCATTGAATTTGCCGACCCAGCATCCAAATCCACACTCTTGTTGGAACGTAAAATGTTGATCGAAATGAGCGCGTACGAACACGCGCATGGCGACGCCGATGCTATCTTTAGCGCGCTCGACCCTGACGACAGTGGTACTGCCTGCCGCGTCACATTGCAGTTGATTCTCCACCACTCATTCTTTGTAGGCACGATCTCCGTGGCCGAGTTTCGCACGGCGCTGGCGCGACTCGGGTTTGGAGGCAGCGCCGTGAAATTCCTCAGTCGCGACGACGCCCGTCGACAGAGCCTCCAGTCGCTCCAATCGCTTCAGTCGTCGAATACGGCGTCCAACTGGTCCATCGAAAGCCGGCGGTCGCTTGCGATGCTCCTCAGTCATGCCTGGGTTGTCCCAGTCGTCGTCAACCTAGCGCTTGTCGGCCAAGTCGCGTACTTTATCCTGAAAACGCATGGCCCGACCGCTGACCCATCGACGGAAGCGGCGCTGGTCATCTTACAGCCCATTCTCCACAGCGTCTTTGTCTTCGAGATGGCGCTCAAAGTCGCCGCGTTGGGTCTTCAAGGGTACCTTGTCGACCGCTACCACCTTGTCGACGGCGCCTTGTCCATCGTTGGGTTTGTGTCCTGACAGTCGATTCCAAGAAGTTGACTGACTCTGTGTACAGGTTGGCTGACATGTGCATCTCGACGCTCGTCCACGCCGCGCCGCCGTCCGTGGACGTACTCTTTTGCATCTGCCGGGCGCTCCGCCTCCTCCAGCTCTTCCGCCAATGGCCGACGTTTCGTGTGCTGGTCGAGACGATGCTCGACAGCTTCCGCGGCCTCCTCCATTTTGCCTTCCTCGTTCTCACATGCATGTACATCTTTGCCCTCGTGGGCATGCACCTCTTTGGGCTCCAAATGATCGACAAAAACGGCTTCCCCACGCCGTTTTACACGTCGTTTGACAATGTCGGGATGGCACTACTCACGGTCTTTCAAGTGTTTTCAGGCGATTCGTGGACCGATATCCTCTATGCATGCATGCGCGTGAGCCCCATCTCGGGCGCGCTGTACGTCGTCGTTGCGTTTTTCACGGGCAACTACCTCGTCCTGAATGTGTTTTTGTCGATTTTGCTCCAGGGATTCGACTCGAGCGAGAACGAACACCACACGTCCTACATGAGCACGTTGGCCCATGCCGACATTGAACACTATTACCGCGTCGTGACAGCCTGGTTGTCGGCACAGCTTCAACAATGGACGTCGTCGTCGTCAACATCGTCGTCCCCAGGGTACGTATGACACATGCGTGTGTCTCCTCATCGTATATCAACCAGCCACCGGTTGTCGACGCACGCCGTCGTCCGTCCCTTCTTTTCGAAACTCTCGTCGTCGCTCGAAGCCACGACGTCCGAAGATGTGTCAACCGACGACGCCGACGAGCGCGCGCGTGCACACGAGATTGCAGACATCCTTCTCTTCAAAATGGACACGCACACGGTCCGCGCCGGCGGCGCGCGCGAGTTTTACGAATGCTTTCATGGGTTTGAAGCCGTGCATTTTTTGCTCGACCGCGGCTTTTGCAAGTCGGTCGTCGAGGCCGAGGCGCTGGGCAACCGGCTCTTGGAACTCGAGCGCTTTCGGTGCCACGCGTCGACGGTGGGCCGGCACGCCGAGTCCAAGTTCCACGCGCTGCTGGTGGACGCGGCCAACGCAGCTGCCAGTGCCGCTGCCCACGACACGAACGAGACCGAGAGCGAAACGATCGTCCTCGGACTCCTCGACGACATTGTCAAACAAGCTACGGACGGCGTGCGCTTTGGTCCGCCCGGGCCGTTTGGCAACCACACGGGTGTCTTCTCGGTCCATGCGACGCCGTGGCGCAAAAACATCAACGCGTCGCTCGAAGCGGCCAAGCGCGCGCACCACCGCCGCCACGAAGCAAGTGCGAGCTCGCGCCACGCCAAGGCGCGGAAATTTCTCGTCGGGCGGTCGATGGGCGTGTTTGGGCCGACCAATTGGCTTCGCCGCGCCGCCACGACGACGCTTCTCCACCCAGCCTTCAAGTACGCGGTGCTCGTCGTCGTCCTCGCGTCGTGTGTCTTGGCTGGCCTTGAAGTCTCGGACAGCGACCACGCGAGCTTTTACCTCTGGGTGAGTAAAGATTGGACCATGAGAGTGGCTGGAGACGCTTGTAGGCAGACGTGGTGATCTCGGGTCTCTTTTTCATTGAAATGGCCATCAAGATGATTGCACAAGGCGTGCTCGTCACGAGCAAGTACGCGTACTTGCGCAACGGGTGGAACATTTTGGATGGAATTGTTGCCGTCTCGTCGGTCCTCACGGTCGTCGTCACGTTCGTGGCAATGCAGGAAGCAGCGGCTGCCAGCACAACGACGACGCCGACGTGCGACCCCACACTCATGACGTGCCCAGCGCTGTCGGATGTCAAGTCCAACTCGGTCGTGAAAGCGTTTCGACTCTTCCGGGCCCTAAGACCACTCCGAGCGATCCACTTGAATCCGTTCCTCAAGGCCGTGGTCAAGACCATCTTGATTACGTTGCCATGTGTTCTCAACTTGCTTGTCGTGCTTGTCATCTTTGTCTTTCTCTTTGCGGCCGTCGCGTACCACACCCTCGCGGGCAAAATGATGTACTGCGCCGGCAACGCCATCGACGTACGTGTCGAAACCAGCAAACTCGGTATTGATTTTTGTTGTGATTGTAGAAATACACGTTGAATCAAACGACGTGCATCTCGGACGACATTTCGCCTCGCAGTTGGGAGCATGCTACGTCTAGCTTTGAGTCGCTCAGTAGTGCAATTGTCGTTTTGCTCGAAATCACGACGCTGCAAGGCTGGAGTGGCTACATGTATCAAGCAATGGACGCGCCAAACCAAGGATATGTCGGCGCGGCCCCCGGCCAGCGCAACTCGCCCGAGTTTGCCTTTTTCTTTCTCACGTTTGTGGTCATCTGTGGCTTCTTCATGCTTGGCCTTTTCCTTGGCATCATCGTGTACAAATTCGCCGAGCGCAAGGCCGAGCACAACGGCACCCTCTTCATCACGGACGATCAAAAGAAATGGGTCCGTCTATTCTCAAATGACATACCTGCATGATGATGAGGGTGGCGTAGGTCGCGACGCAGCGGCGCCTCTTTGCCCAAAAACCCAAACCCGTGAAAACAAACCCATGCCTCACGGGGTGGCGCCGACGCGTCTTTGCCGTCGTCGTCCATCGTTTCTTTGATCGTACGTTGCGTGCTGCAGCAACATTTTTTCGCGTTGCTGCGCACGTTTGTGATGCTGACTGTTTCCACTAGCGTGTGTGTCCCTCCTCGTATTCGCCAACGTCGTCGTGATGGCCACTGACCACTTTCCGTCGACGCCAGCGTTTGACGCACGCTACAGCGCGACTCTTGTGGGGTTCACGTGCGTCTTTGGCCTTGAACTCGTGCTTCAAGTCGTTGCGTTTGGGCCGACGCAGTACATTGTCGACCATTGGTTTGACTTTGCCATTTGGGTCGCGTCGGTCGTGGATTCTGCCACCGCGGGGGGCGTGCCCGTCCTGCGCGTCGCGCGGCTCCTTCGTGTGGTCCACCTCGTTCAAGTAGGATACTCGCGCTCTGATTCTGAGTCTGAGTCTGAGTCTGAGTCGTAGTCGTCCAAGTACATGGCATCAATTCTCAAGACGCTCACGATGTCTCTCCCCGCCCTCCTCAACGTCGCGTCGCTCCTCCTCCTCGTCGCCTTTGCCTATGCGATCCTTGGCATGAACCTCTTTTACAACCCGAGCAACCCGATCTTTGGCACGTGCCTCCGCGACATGATCAACTTTGACTCGCTCGCGACGTCGATGATGGTGCTCTTTGTGGTCGTGACGGTGCGGCCTCTTGTCGTCGTCGTCGCACTGACGACACGTCTCTCGTAGGGAGACAATTGGGCCTGCTACATGCACGACGTCTTGCCGCAGTACCCACTCGTGGGCCGCATCTACTTTTCAACGTTTCTCTGCGTGGGCAACTATATTATTTTGAACCTCCTTGTCGCGATCGTGATGGACAACTTTGGCGATTTCATCGATGGCCTCGACACGGACGCTGGTCGACCGGCCAATGTTCATCTGGATGCGTTCGCCGAAGCATGGCGGGACCTTGCGCCGCCTGGCTCGCTCTTCATGCCATCTTACAAACTCGTCGCGCTCCTCCATGGCATTCCCACGCCGCTCGGGTTCAAACGATCGCCCGACCACACCCATGTACGTGTGTGGCGCCGTGGTGGTCGTGCGCTCACGCAATTGTCGTCGTCGTACTAGGCCACCAAGTCTGCCCAAGAGACTGTGCATTACATCCGCAGCCTCCACGCAAGACGGAGCCACGTCAAGGAGATCTTTTACCTCGATGTCTTTTACACGTTGTGCCACCATGCCATGCCCAACAGCTTCACGGTCCTCGAGTCGGCCGACGTCGAAGCCCACATCCAGGCCAAGCTCGCGGCGCATGCGCTCCGCCACTTTCGAGAGCTCCATCATGTGCACCTCGACACTGCGTCGCATCGGTTCGATCTGACTGAGGAATTCAACAGCGCGCGTGTGATCCAAGCGGCGTGGCGGCGCCATTGGGCGCGAGTGCGCCCCGCACGACCGACGGGACCGACGCTCAAGACCGTCTCGCTCATGACGCAGTTTACCAAGCGGTGGTCGAACCGAGCGGGGAAGAAGAAACCCGCCGTCGTCCAGCCGATCCTGGGCTCTCCATGATGCAAGCCGCAAGAGAGCTTGATGGACAACGTCACAGACAAATATATTATCGTGCGTGGCAAGAGCATACATCGCGCACGCAGAGCGATTCGTCTCGTCAACGCTTAGATGTAGCTCGAGGAGGCGCTGTGTCGCGAGTGGCGACTCGACCGCCACGAGAGCACGCGGGCGGGGAGCGACTTGCCGCGCGGTCGCGTCGTGATGCTGTGGTCGTTGCAAGCCAAAAAGTCCGTCTCGGACGGCCCGTCGTCGAGGAGGATCGACGTCGTGTGGCGGAGCGTCGGCTCCTGCTTGACAGCTCGCTTGATGCCGCTGCTGCTGCTGGGGGTGAATTTGTTGCGCAGGCGCGTCCAGTCGATCGAGAGTTGTTTGGGCAAGAAGCTCGTGCGCTTCTTGGGTGGCGCAACCGAGGCCGACGCAAACGAAGCGGGCTGTGGAGGCAAGTCGGTGTGTGCTGTCATGAGACGCTCGTCAATGTGTTTTGGTGTTGAGGACGAGGCAAGAAGAAGAATGGAGCATGAGGCGCCGTCGTGGTCAGCTGAACATCGAACAACTTGCGAGTCGCCGCATCTGGGTCGAAAATTTGTCTCGATGTTCGAAAATGAGAGTGCAAAGAGAGTGGCCTCGTGGTTTTTACAGTGACGCTGCCTTTCATTGGCAAGGCACACTCTTGAGAGTGAGTTGGAGAGCGAAATCGTCGGTTTCTGCATTGGCGGGATCGCACACCCTCATTCAAACGAGTTGGCGGGGGTTCAACCGCCCCCACGCAATGAAAATTTACGAGGTTCTCCTCCATTAGACGACGGCTTAGAAGACGGTGATGAGGACAAAGCAGGTGTACACCATGGCCGTCGGGTACGCGATCAACCATCGCTGCTCCTGCATGTGGAGGTACTTGTCGAAAAAGCGCGTCGCGGCTTGCGTGCTCCACGCGACGCAGAGGAACGCTAAGCCAAAGCCAATCGACTTGAGCCCCCTACACAAACCTGAATGACCCGAGGAAACGAAGATTGGAACGACATACTTGATGGGCACGACGACGTTGATCGCGGCGAGGAGAATGATGGGAAGCCAGGAATAACCAAGGACCGAGCAAACGCGGAAGACGTCGATCGTCTTGGTTGGCGTCATGAGATTCATGATGGTCCACATGGCGAGACAGCCGACGAGACCAAAGCCATAGATGTAGCCAAAGTGAATTTTGGCACTCTAGAAATGCGATAAGGACGACAATGATGGTGGAGGGGGTGTACGAGGAGGAGCAGCATGCCAAAGCCAAAGGCAAAGACGAGCGGGCCGGCGAGATCGACGTCGTCGAGGATGTGCTCCGACACTTCCTTGGTCGGGTTCAAGACAACTTGGGTCTTGGTCCAAATATGCTCAAAGTTGATGCCAAGTTCTGGACAGGATGAGAGAGGTGCAAGGTGACGCAGACATGTTGATATACCTTCCATGAGCGGGGGTTCGTTCTCAAAGTCATCGCCGCCATACGTCGCGGCACCTTGGTCGCCCAAACTTCCCATGGAGCCTGCAATAGGTGTGCCCGTCGGAACGTTGCCCATGTCACCCGAGAACCACGGACCCCCGGCGCTCGGTGGTGCTTGATGGGTCTGTTGGTTGAAGCCTTGGCCGGCATACGTGGGCTGCCCGCCAACATTCGGTGGGGCGCCGTACATGTTTCCCGGTGGAGCGCCGCCACCCATGTTGTGTTGTCCGTATCCTTGGTTTGCGTAGCCATAATGGCCGCCGTACTCCCCCTGCGTAGGTCCTTGGTTGTACATGGTGATGATGCGGCCGCCGCTCTGCGATACACGTCGCGCTTGAGAATTGGTCAACTTCGTCCGGATACATATCCGTAACCTTTCAAATTACATATTGGATCCCACAGGTCAATTAGACAAATTGGCCAATCTTGAGATTCAGAAAACGGCGGCAACTCAGGCAGTCTGTGTCCCAACAGCGCGGCCAGTACGTGCCGGCTTCAGACATGCACCCTTCCGCAAGAGAGATGCCTAGCTGTGCATCGCGTATTCAGACACAAGGTACGCGACGGCGGTATCGCTCGCGGGACTGTGCCTCCAATTCCATCATTCGCTGCAGCGCCCAGTTCCAAGGCTCCCAACGGCGATGCCTTTGCGTACCCAAATGCAGCCACCATCCAGCATCCATCCTTTGAGATTGTTAAACATAGCGTCGAATGCGCGTCGTGATGGCCCGTCGGCAATGCGGGCACTCTGCGAGCTTCTCGGCGCATGTGGCGCAGGTTTCATGGCCGCATCCAAAGACCGTGTCCTTGGTCTTCTCTTCGCAAATGGCGCACAGCGTCGCCTCTTCCAGCGCATGGATGCGCTCCAAAAGTTCCTCGACGTTGCGTTGGACACCGCCGACAACGTTGTTCTCGCGCAAGTCAATGCCGCACATGCCGCATGCGTCGTGGGTGCTGGGGTTCACATACGTGCAATGGCGACATGGGATCGCGTCCGTCGCGGGCGCGTAGCCGGCGACCGTGCTTTCCAAAAGCAATTCCTGGCCCGCGGGCGACGCCACGTCCGCGGCCGTCTGTCCTGCCTGCGCACATGAGTCCCATAAACATGTCCGCCTGTACCTCGTTTCGAAGGGTCTTGTCGGCCCCGGCGTCGGCCAAGAGTTGCAGCAGCTCGAGGTTGTCTTGCTTAGCGGCTTCGTGGAGCGCCGTGGTTCCGTCCTTGTTTGCAAAGTTCACTTCAATGCGTTTCGAGCGCAGGAGGAGCTTGACGAGGTCGACTTGGTTGTGCAGCGTCGCAAACGTCAAGAGAGACCACCCGTCCTGCGACATCAAGCAGATGAGAGCAGGTGATGATGATGATGGACCGACCTCGCCAAAACTGACATTGATGTCGCTGACCTGGCGCGCCTTGACGCGGCGCTTGACTTCAAACCACTCCATGCGCTCGGCACAGACGCCGACGGGCAACATGCACATGCCGAGGAAATAACTAATGTCGTTGTCCGACGCGACGTCGAGGGGTTTCAGGCCATCCTACGCCGACACATGAAGAGAGCGCGGCGCAAATGACGTGTACATTGTTGACGACATGGGGGTTGGCGCCAGAGTTCATGAGGAGAATGACAATGTCCAAGTGGTTGTGTTTCGCCGCTTCGTGGAGGGGGGTCATGCCGTCCTGGAGAGACATGGGACTCGGACATCGTTCCAACGAGACAATCAAGCACGTACGTTGTTCGACTTGTTGATCTCGATGCCCTTGTACTGGAGCAAGAGCGACGCAATTTCGAGCTGCCCCTTCCAGCACGCAAACGAGAGCGCCGTCCACTCAAGCTGAGGCGACGACAGTCAGACACAACAAAGCCAACATCGGAGACGACCTACCACGCCAGACGTCTGGTTCACGTCTTCGACCGTGCGCATGAGGAGACGGTTCTTCACTTCATCCCAATACTCATCTTGCGCGAGCTTCGCTACGTTGTTTCCCATTCGGACCCTTTGTGTTTGCAGAACTGGTCGCCGTGTTATTTTTTGGAACGTCACGAATAATAATATTCAACTTCGATCAAGAAAACATGTTGGCGTTGCGTTTCCGTGGAGCAATTTAACCTCTTCATACAACAAATAACTTTTAATTACCTGTCAAACTTCCTGCGGAATTTCCTTTAACGTTTGCATTTTTTTCAATGCCATCAATTAAAATTGATGGGTCTGGTTGCAGTTGACCATCTGGGACAGCACACAAGTCGACGCCGCTGGCCACCATCTCATGCGACCGATTGAGCGCGATTGATGAAGCACTTGCGCATACTCGGTAATCTTTTTGGTAGACCCTGGCTTTGTCTCATTGGTGTGGTACTGTCGCCCCAGCAAAAACATAGTCGGCAGCCGAGGTTTTGAACAGTCGGTCTAACTTCGACGAAGCACAAGAACGAAACGCAGTCAAACTGATGATGGATGATGACGTAGAGGAGAAAGTTTCTAGAGCCATGACTGATGTCCGGTGCATCCGTCGCCGCGGCAACCGAAATAGAAGCGAGCACAACATGTCGAGGCTCTGCGGCGCCAATCCCGTCCCGTGATCGTCCCCCAATGCCACCCCCGCCGGGTCCTTCGTATCTACAGGGTTCCAGTTGGACGACCGTATCTTGTCTTGCCGATCCATACACTCGCTCTTCAGTTAGCCTTGGACACCTCTGCGAGATTTGCAACCTCATGCACAGGGAAGGCCTTGGGTCGCTACGCCCATCTCGGAGAATATCCTTGCCCCCCACGATGCGCTCGGCAGTCCTCAATGTGAAACAACCTTAAAGTGCGCCGCAATCCACTTTTCTCCAAACCGACTGGCCAGTTTGGGGACATGAATCCATGGATGTTCCTTGACCATCACTCCCCAAGGCTACAGGATCAACATTCGACAAGCGTACGTCAACATGCCAACGACCAACTGCTGCCACGACATCGACTCGTGACGGCCACTGACATTTGGGCACGCTGTAGACTGCAATCGAACAACAGCACCACAGCCAAACGGGAGGATGCATTGCCTCTTTCAACACCGTCATGACAGGCGACTCGATTCACGACTTGCGCCGATCGCCAAGAACGACACCAAGGTCCATCTCCTGTTCTGACCGGCGTCAGTCTCCGCGTCGAAGCGAGCGCCTCACCCGGGTTTGATTGCTTTGTGGCCCAGGTGCGAGAAGTATTGTGTCAAAAAATAATTCAAAATATGATGTCTCAATTTAGGCGACCATCGCCACCGCCGCCAATCGTATCCGTCATGTCCCCATACAGCGGCCGTTGGATCAACGACAGCACCATGTCCTCGACCAACGAAAGCAATAGTGCAACCAGGTGGTGTGAGAACGTGCGGGGCCAATTCCGTTGGTTTTGCGCGTGGCCAATCATCCTCGACGACTGGTCAGCTGCTACATGTGGCCAAATGAGAACTAATTCCAGGAATTGCCACGGAACCATTTGAACTTTGGCCACGGCAACTCAAGTCGATGGAAACGAGTCCGCTGGTCAGTGTCGCGCCGACCAAGAGCAAGCAACTCGACAAGACTTTCCATGCCATTGCCGACGTGACCCCGAGCTTTCGGCACGAAGCGACCGCCCTCATCCACTTTGCCCTCCCGATTGTTCGTGTTGCCCTCACATTGAATGGCGTGATCAATGTGAATCATCGTGTAGATTGCCACTCTTGTGCTGGAACTCCTCCCTGGCGCATTCGCGGTCGCCCTCGTCGGTCACTTGGATTCGCCCTTGCGCAAGGAATTTGTCGACGCCGTCGCCTTGTCCAACATGGTTTTTCAACTCTGTCCCGACGGCGTGCTCACCATGGCCTAGTTTCTCAACATCACGGGCATTGCCATCGGCTTTGGGCTTTCGTCTGCCATGGACACACTCTGCTCTCAAACGGTCGGCGCGGGGAAGCTCTACAACTTGGGCATGTACTGTCAATCGGGCGTCCTCGTCTTGGGGTACAGTGCGTCGTCCGCGGCTGCCATATTTATTCCCTTCTCAGGGGCATGTTCATCCCGTCGGTCGTCCTCAACTACCACTCGGAATACTTTCTCCTCCTCCTCCACCAAGACCCGGCCATCGCGGCCCTCTCCGGGACGTTTTCACGCGTCTCAGTCTGGTGTCTCCCTGGCCTCTTCCTCTATGAATTGGCCCAAAAGGTCCTCCAAGCCCAGGGCATCGTCGCGCCCATGGCCTACATTGCCGTCGTGAGCAATCTCGTCTACGGCGGCTTGGGTTACTACCTCTGCTACCACACCGAACTGGGTCTGTCATCTATTCCTGGACGACACACACTGACTTTTATCGTTTTAGGCTACCTTGGCGCTGCGTACGCCCGAGCGATCACGAATTCGCTCCTGCCGCTCTTGGCGATAGTTTATCTGTGGTGGAACCCCGTCTACAAGGAGTGGTGGCCCCAAGACCACTGCTTTTCCAAGCAATGGAAGGCCGCGCTCAGCCACGTCCCCGAATTCTTTGCCTTGGGAGTGCCCGGTAATCTCTCCTTCTTTGACCGTGTGTTGACATTTGATGGCGCATTAGGCATGCTCATGATGCTCATCGAGTGGTGTGCGTTTGAAGTGTGCACGGTCATGGCCGGGTGGATGCCCAACCCCGTCTTGTCCATCAGTGTCCAATCGGTCTGTCATTCTGACATCTCCCACATTGCCAACGCTGGCTCTGTAGGTCCTACTGAGTCTCTCGACGCAACTCTATGCTCCCTTTCTTGGTCTTGGGATCGCCACAACCGTCCGCGTGGGCAATGCACTGGGTGCAAACGAGCCCAACCGCGCCAAGATGATAGCGTCCGCCGCGCTGATGCTCACAGGTGCCACGTGCATCTGCATGTCGATCGGAGTTTTGCTCACTCACGAGCAATTGGCATTGATCTTCATCAGTGATCCTGCCTCCATCGCGTCCGTGCAACATTCAACTCCGATCTTCGTTGTACTCATCATGTGATTGAGTAGGGCCACGCAACAGGCGCTCACGTGGTTTTGCGTGTTTGAAGTGGGCGATGGCATGAGCTGTGCAACCCACAGTCTCCTCAAGGGCATGGGGAAGCAGTCCATTGGCGTCTGGGTCAACACGTTTGTCTTTTACGTCGTCGGCATTCCCCTCGGCGCCGCCCTCGCGTTTTATGGCGGTATGGACATTCAAGGCCTCTGGATTGGCCTCTCCACGGGTCTCCTTGTTGGCTTTAGCACCTACCTCTGGTTCATTTGCCACGTTGACTGGCAGCAAGTCGCTGCTGAGGCCGTCGCGCGGTCGGCTTTGACGACCTAAAGCGCGTTGTTGACTTCGATGTGTAGTATAACGTTAACCATGAATTGAGGCAGCGTTGCAAGCATTGCATCAAGCAACTGACCCACGGAACAATCATTGCAGTGAGGCGGTCCTTCTGTCAAAGTGTTGGACATGAAATAGACACGCCAACTCGAAAGGCCGGTGATTCGACGATCTTGAACGGGCACGGCGTGGGGAATTCGTGCATATGACGTGGCAGCGTCCTGGACCAGCACCAGAGTGGGGGCAAATTTGTTGTTCAACAAACTCCAAACTTCCTTGGCCAAGAGGTTTATGTCTTGTCGACGTTCGGAGCTGGAGCGGCGGCGTCGGCGATCCTTTGCCTTGTTTTGGCGATGTGACGATCCGGTGGTGCATGCGACAAGATAGTGGAATCCATGGATACTTCTGAACCATCACTCACAGCAGAGATATGCATTTGTCGACCGGGTGGTGCGGAGACCACGTGAACCTGCGAGGCAAATTCCTTTGGCCTCGCTTTCGATCACCACCGACTTCCATCACCACCGCCTTCTGCGGCTTCCAGTCAAGTTTTCCTGACCAAGTATATCGGGGTAATCAACTATTTTGACAAAAACGAGCCCTGATTAGTGCCGTTGAGACAAACGTTGTCCAGTGAAGTATGCAAGCTATTTTGACTAAATGTTGCCTACCACAAACAAACGAGGATGGAGAGCTTCCTCGTCGATGCTCCTTGCTGCCGGCAACCTCTTTCCTCACTGCCTCTGCACTTTGATATGTCCATGTGCATGCAAAGCGTCCAGGAAGACCCTCGATTATGACGGGATGACATCGGAGGCGGCATCTTGCAACGAGTGACGTTTCGCGACATGCCGACACCAGTCGCTGATTGGCTAGCGTAGACGTTACGCCGTGGGCCAAAACCGAACAATTCACACCACCAAGGTGCGGCACGTTCTGGCCATTTGATCTTTCGCCACCATGACAAGTCGGTCCCGATCCAACTCGATGGAAGCGAGCCCGCTGCTCATCGCGGCACTCACGCCAACCAAGAGCAAGCAACTTGACAAGATCCATTTCAATGTCGACGCGGCCCCGAGCTTCCGTGACGAAGCGATTGCGCTGATTCAGTTTGCCTTTCCCATTGTTCGTCAAGACACTTGAACTTGAATTGCTCACCATTGATGTAGATCACCACGCTCGTGCTCGAGTTCCTCCCTGGCGCATTCTCTGTTGCGATCGTCGGCCACATTGACTCGCCCTTGCGCAAGGAATTCGTCGACGCCGCGACCCTCTCCACCATGGTAGGCATATCCTCCTTCCGCTTCATGAGGATGACATGTTGACCGAGTAGTTTCTTAACATCACGGGTCTCTCCATTGGTTTTGGTCTCTCCACGGCCATGGACACACTCTGCTCCCAAACCGTCGGCGCGGGAAAGCTCTACAACTTGGGCATGTACTTTCAATCGGGGCTGATCGTCTTGGGGTATGTACTCATGCACCATATTACACCGCGCCACCATTTTCATCGCTTGGTCCTCTAGGAGCATGTACATTCCCTCTGTCATCATGAACTACCACGCCGAATACTTTCTTCTTCTCCTTCACCAAGACCCGACTGTCGCGGCACTCGCAGGCACCTTTTCCCGCGTTTCGGTCTGGTGTCTCCCTGGCATCTTTCTCTATGAATTGAT
>VJMH01000216.1:0-11708 GCA_009835185.1 Aphanomyces stellatus
CAACTGGGGCCACCAATTTCGCCCCCTTCCCCATGGCATGGTCATGCCGAACGATATCGATACATCGATCGTGCGTGCGTTTGTGGGTCGCATGCTTCTCTTGCAAGGAGACATGGCGATGGCCAACACGGGTCTTCGCTTTGAAGACTATACCAAGGCCACCACTCGCCATTTGGAAGGCGATGTGTCTGTTGATTCGGTCATGTCGTTGGCGTGTCCTCCTGGTCGGGTTTTGAAGGCCAGCGACAGCAGCTGCACGTTGGCCATTTGGGTTCCAGCCAACGGCACCAACGTTACGACCGAGCAGTGCATGCGCAACTGCAACACGCGGATGCCCGTCGAACAAGAAGTGTGCAAGAAACTGCAATGTGTCAAGACGGGCACGGTGCCTAACGGCGGCAATGATTGTTGGATGATGTGCCTGCCCCACTTGACACCCGACCAATGTCCCGCGCCTGGGGTTGAGAAGTGTGACTCGAACAACCAAGTCCTTGACTGCAAGAGCCCGCCTACAACGCAAGTACCGACCCCTCCGCCGACTCTTGCCCCGACGACGACGACTACGGTTGCCCCCACTCCCGCCCCGACCCCTGATGTGTGCGAAGGCAACAAGAACATTTGCTTTTGGCCCCAAAACCACCAAGTCCTTGGCTACAACCGAGATGACTGTGCCAAGTTCCCCCTCTCTTTTGTGTGGTGCCCCTAGGACGGTGCTATTTCCCCCCGCGTTGCGGTTATTGCATATATCAATGATACGTATTCAGTTCAGCTTGGCATCAACGTCGTGTTGTCGCTCGCGATGAGAGAATCAACTGCCTCTTTTCGCACATGTCTCAGGGAGGACAATTGCCACAGACCCCCATTCACCCGCATACAACGCACACCAAACTAAATTATCTGAGGTCGTCAGCGAATGCTGCAATGCATGAACACGCTGCTTGGAGCTAAAGAACCATGAACACCCCACACCTCAAAATAGAGGAAAGCATATGAATGGGTGGGAGTGGCATGCAAAACGCTGAGGCAAATGCCGTGCACACACTGGGTGTGGTGGTCCCAGCCCGAATGATTGACGTCAAATTTATGGTGCCACCAACGCAAGAAATCCAACGAGATTAGGACGATCTCGAACAGCAGCCTTGGCCATCGACGCCACCAACAAAGTCTCGAGGTCCTTGCTCTGATGCGTAAGGTCTAGCACCCGCGCCGATGCTTTGCACATGGGTTAATGTTGGCCATCGGCGTTGTTGATTCATGCAGTGACCTTGAGGCACGCTTGTGAAAGTTTAGAACGATGTGGACGGTGACAATACTAGCTTGAGCCAAGACCACGTATCTATTCCTTGGGTGGACATTTGGGACAGTTTGATTGCACGTGGGGCGCATGAAACACTAAGTGTCCGAGTGTCGGTGGCACTTGACATTGATTGACACAAACTTCGCCGTCGACCAACTTGGGGTAAATTCCTTCTGATTTCGAACGGCATCTCGAGGAATTTTCATGCACCCCGGGGCACACTCCAAGCGAATCACACTTGATCTAACTATACAATACAAATATTTAGTCAAAGGCAAAACTCGGAAGTGCATCAAGATCCGAAGAACATGCAATCCAGCGGCACACTCGCAGCGCTGCTCCTGCTCCTTGTGGTCGCACCAGTGGCTGTGCATGGTCGAGGATGTGCTATGACACAGGATTGTGAGAACCCGGGCAACATCCCCGACTACAACGATTGTATTCCCAAAGCACTGAGTCAGACAATGCCGCCGCAACCCGTACGTCGTCAACCGTTCCTGACTTTGTCTCTCAACAACAATGGCTCTCTAGATGAACGGAACGGGTTGGGCCAATGGTAGCAAATCCACTCTGATGACTCTGCCATCACCTTGTCCTAGTCACCGGGGGTGGGGCCTGCACCACGGACGCCAATTGCCACAAGGGCACTTGCGTCGACAAGGCGTGTGTGTGCCATGTCCGTTCACCGAGTCATGCCTCGTTTTATCCTTCTCGCTAGGTTGATGGTTTCACTGCGGGTGCGCATTGCGACGACGTGGCGATCCAGTGCCCCGAGTACAAGGATGCCGCGTGCTGCTCGTGGCAGCAGAATCGCGCCATGGCTGCCAATTTTAAGCTCATTTCGACAGTATTTTCGACCGACGGCGGCGGTTGCGATGCCTGGTACGCCTCTATTCTTATCATCTTGACAATCTTGGCAGTGCGGTTAACGTCATGCGACTCTGGTGTGGGTTGGTGTGCTCGCCGTCGCAAGCCGACTTTATGGAAATGGCGCTCCCATATCCAAGTGTCAACTACCGCTTGGACCCGATGACGGGTGTCGACCACGTCAAAGTACTCGAGGTACGATCGATAGTGTGTGTGTCCACTCTTTTACGAGTGGGTCGTCAGATGCATGTCAATTTATCGACGCCGTTTACGTGTGGGTTGTACGACTCGTGTAAAAACACACCACTTGTGTCGGTCACTGAAGCCCTCAAGTCCTCAGTGGGGTTCCTCAACTACCAAGCCCAAACTGGCAGCATCGGCCACGGCCAATTCATGCATTTGGGTTTTGGTGGGTGTCCCAGCAGACTCCAAATTGTACTCAGTACGATTAGGTCGCAAGGAGGATTTCTTCAACCATTCGATCCTCAAATGCGACAACTACAGCGAAGTGGCGACGCCCAATGTCTTTGCAGCCTTGCCCCTCCAAGCTCAACTGCTCAAGTCGATCGCCAAGGCAGACGCACCAAAGCAATGCCCCTGCGCTGCCTGCCACAAATCCTGCAGCAATTCATCGACCCACATCACACTGCTTGAGAATCCGATTTCGCCGTGGCAAGGTTTTGACGGAACGCTCGTCGCGGCTGTCTACTCGGGCATCGCAGTTTTCACTACTATCTTGTACTGGTGCCATCGGTCCAAGTAAGCGACATTGCCAAGCGAGTGAACATGGTCGCGTGCGCAGCATTAGACAAGGCGACGATTGATCCTAAATTCAACCAGACAACCGAAACGGTGGTGCCAGTGCAGAGTTGTGACATCTGTTTCTCGTTTACAAATGTCCTTTGTGCAATTTGTATGAGCCAATTTAATCGCTCAAACACAAAGTCTCGGATGTCAAGTCAGACGTTTCCGTGAATATGTTGAGAGTCACGAGTGGGGGTGCTTAGAGACACCGTGCGAATGGCTGCAGTCACGTCGATCCGAAATGGAGGGTTTCGTGTGAGCGCACCAGAGATTGCCAGAGTCGTCGAGTGTCTTTGCAACGCCAGCGGACGACAGGAGCGCATGACTCACATACGGCACCCCCATGCTCCAGCAATGCACGAATTGTTGCACATTGCCTAGTTTCAAAGCAAGCGAGAATGTCGTCGTAGGTCGATGAGGGGTAGATCAAGAGGAGAAGCGTGTTTGCACTGGAGTGTGGCCATAGACATAGAGGGTGGTCGAGTTGCCCTTGTTGGTCGTCGCGTGGATCTTGGAGCCAGGTCAAGATTTTGGAGTTGGCGATGGACCCGCGGCTACTGCAGGCGGGCAAGCAGTCCAAACTAGTTGGGGCGCCTACACCTATGACGTTGTCGTAGTCCCCTGGGCTCAAAACGGAGCTGCACTTGGGCCGGTTTGGAGTTGGCATAGATGGGGACGCCATGCCGCCACGGGTCCGTTGTAGTAGGGCAGGTCCGGGATTTTATCGTCGCCAGCTCACGAGTTGTTGATGACATGGGGGACAAGGTCCTTCAAAGATGTGGGGGGGAGCATGTTCTGGCACTGGGCAAAGGAGACCAAGACCCACTCAAGGCGTGTTCCGTCACGCCGTTGTATGGGTGGTGGTTAGCGTTCGAACTACGTAGTACTTTAAATATGCTTGCAGTTGTTCACTTCAGAGTATTGTCTTTACGACCGACATGTTGACTTTGTGGCGACGGAAGAATGGTCAAGCCCGTCAATCGAACGACAGTGGTACGAAATTGCGTCGACATATTCCTGTCCCCCCCATTGGGTAGATAATATCCCTCGTGTGATTCGATTGGAAAGGCGTTGGGAATACAATGGTTCCGAGGGCTGAGCATCGATGGCCGCTCGGCCGCGATTGCCGTCTACGTTGTCCTCCTTCAGCCGATGCTTGCCGCGCTCTGCGTCACGTAGGACCCCAAAAGGCTCCTCTTGGGCCAGATTGCCGATTATTACTCGATTGGAACTGCAAGGTCGTGTATTTGCACACAAAGAAGTGAACAACAGACAGAAAACTCAGGCTTTGTCGTGGCGATTGACGATGATTGACGCGGCGGTCGACAGACTGCATGTTGTCGTACACGTATGGGAACCCATAGGAAAACAAGCCTGTCTCAATGTTCAATGACAACAAGAATGTCTCGTCACAGAGAAAGGACTGGGACAAAACTGTTTGACAACACGACAAGATTGATGATACCAAATGGGCGAATGTGAGACTACGATCGAACATACTCGGATGGACTTCGGATGGACAATAGTGTGCAGTTAAAAGAACAACGCAGTGATCATAGCAACAGCGAATGCAGGGGCACATATCATTATGTTGGCAAGGTGCATTGATGACAGTGGTACTTTTGTTATATTCGAAGGGTGATATATATGGTTTTGAGCTACTTTCCTACGCTGACGAGCGCAACAACTTGGCCTGGTGATTTATCCAATCGAATGAAAATCCACACAAACCACTGAAGAGGCAGTTCAAATACAATAGACAGGCACGAATCTACGCCAAGCCACCAAAGATTAAACTTACCAACTTTGGCAAACCTTGTGGTCGGTCCACAAGGTCGCCACACATGAATGATATTTTCTAAATTGAACTTGAAGCCCACCTTCTTTCCTGTTCCCCAAGACTATACAGGCCATGGATAGCCAGTTCACCAATATCATGACAGCAGACACAAGCTGGTCGTCTCATTTCGAAACTCGCAACCACCATGCCGTTGCCATCTAATTTCTTCAAGTGTCCTCCACTGACAGCCGCCGAGCGACAGCACTTCAAGCAACTCGGCATTGCCGCTGCGTACGAAGTCGTACGTGCTACATATGTATACCTCTTGTTAATACAGTCATTTTAGGCTGAAAAGACACAACTTCGAGGTGGGCCGATCACTTGGGAACTTAATTCGGACGAAGGCGACTTGCGGATCTACAAGGGCGTGGACCCCAACATCCCCCTCGGATCGTCAGGCTCGACAGCATTCGCGTCGTCGATTGAAGTCGTGGGTACGATGGACGAAGCCATTGATCTCTTCAGGTCCCAAACGACCGAGCAAGCCAAGGAGTACTGCCGTCGGTTTGGCAACCTCTTAACGGACGCAGTCAATTTGTACTCGATCGTACCGGCCACCGACTCGGACCAGCGAGAAATGATTGGCATTTCGTGGCGGAGTTTCAAAGCCGCCATCGACAAGGTCGTAGCCCCGCGCGACGCGTGCATCCTGGATGTACACCATGCGTTCCAGTTCAACGGGAGACGTGTGTGGGTGCGGCTGCTAAAATCGGTCGAGTTGGCTTGTTGTCCGGATTTGCAAGCGCAACTTGGGTTCGTGCGCATGCACCACGAGATTACAGGTCACATCTTCATGGAGTCGACCAAGCCTGGGTACCTCCACATTGGCTACATTGCCCAAACGGACGTCAAGGGCGTCGCAGGCGACTGGGCTGGGTGGCTGGTGGACATGTCGATGAAGAAACGATGTCGGAACCTCTCCGACATTGATCGCTTCTTGCGCGAGAACCGCCTGAGCAAGACGCCGTTTATGACCACGACCGAGCTCATGCCGATCACGACCTCCAAGCGATGTTTTCTCTGCGTTCGACGGTTTGGCCCACTGGGCAAACGACTCAATTGCCTCAAGTGCGGTGAAGTGCACTGTCGTCGCTGCATCCAGGCGTGGCACGTCAAGAATCGAGGCTTTGACGCGATTGCTGAAGTCTGCAACAAGTGCGCGTTGGGTGGTCCTGCAAGCGACGGAGACGATGCTAAGTCACAGCGGTGGCGCAAGTCGACGGACGATGCCCGCGTAGACAGCTCGACGGATTTCATGACGAGCGATGGCGGAAGTAGTTGCCGCGAGTACATTCGCAGCCAAAGACATGTCGCGAGTGACGTGGGAAGCAGCAGTTCGACCGGCTGGGATGACGAAGCCAACCGCAGTCGAAGGAGGCATGGATCCAAGGGCTCGTCTGTGGTGACGAAAAGCCAGCGGCGGTTTTCACATGAAGCTGGACACGACGTGCGAAGCCAGCGCCAGCTGCATGAATCCATCGAAGCCACCGACGTGCAAAGCCAACGATACGATGGCAGACTCCCGTTTGGTGCTTGTGATTCAAGAACGATGCATTGCGTGACGTCAAGGACCCCCAACCCTCAATCCAAGACATTCATGGCCACACCGAAACACAACAACGCATCACTCAACGACTTTGAGTTGCGTATCGCACCCTCGGCGTGGCGAACACCTAGACACGGCGAGCGAAACGATGTTATCCGCTTGGGCGTGTGATCCATTTGAGCAAAGACATTCGTCGTGTAAACTTTATTAAATGTAGCTTCTGACATCTGTGCCTTTGGGATTGTCCGATTTAAGTGCGAAGAAGTTTCGAGGGGGGTGCAATGTGATGCACATTGCAGTTTGAAGCAAACTTGACGCTCATAAGCCCAACAAGTCGCCAAATGTATATATATACTCCGAGTACTACTTTTGAAGGGACGTGATTCTATATTCGAGTGCAATTGGCCTGGATGGTTATTCCGAGTATCGATCGATATATTTGCGCGTCGCGTGCACATTTCCCTTTCACGCCGGAGCGCACGAATGACATCACCCCCGCCAACCTTTTTTCGCTGCCCACCGTTGACACCAGACGAGCGCGAGAGATTTACGCAGCGGGGCCTTGCCGCCGCCTACGAGATCGTACGCCCTTCGTCTCGCCTTCACTTATGCTTCGTCGTAGGCCGAAAAAGCCCAGCGATATGGTGGTCCTATTGCATGGGGGCTCAACTCGGACGAAAAGGACCTCCAGATCTTCAAACGGACGTCCTGCTCTCCATCACCTCCATCGACCAGGACGGCGTTTTTGTCGTGGATCGAGGTCGTGGGCACACTGGACGAAGTGGTCGAGTTGTTCAAATCCGAAACGACCCAAGAAGCCAAGGCCTACTGCCGGCGCTTTGGCCACCTCATGACAGATGCCGTCACGTTGTACTCCATCGTGCCGCCGAGACGCACCGACCAGCGCGAGATGATCAACCTCTCGTGGCGGAGTTTCAAGTCTGCCATTGGCAACGTCATCACACCGCGGGATGCGTGCGTCCTCGACGTCCACCATTCCTTTACGTTCAACGGTCGACCCGTGTGGGTACGTCTGCTCAAATCGGTCCAGCTCGCGTGCTGCCCGGACCTCCAGTCGACGCTGGGCTTTGTGCGCATGGAGATTGAAATCGCGGGCCACGTCTTCATGGAGTCGATCGACAGACCTGGTCACCTCGAGATTGGCTACGTCGTGCAAAGCGATATGCGAGGCCACTTGGGCCACTGGGCGAGCTGGGCCATCGACTTGTCAGTCAAGAAACGCTGTCGCAATTTGCTCGACATGGATCGATTCCTGCGCGAGAACCGCCTGAGCAAGTCGCCGTGTTTGGTCCCGAGCCAGCTCGCGTCCTGCCGCGCCGCCACGCAATGTTTTCTCTGTGTCAAACCCTTTCGCCGCCTCAGTGTTCGCCGCAACTGCGTCAAGTGTGGTCATGTCTTTTGCCATCATTGCAATCAAGTGTGGCTCGTGTGCCTTCGAGGGGTCGACACAAAGGTTGGTGTCTGCAATGTGTGTTCGCTTGGGACAACGGCTGATCGAACCACATTCTTGCGAGGTACAGTGCGCAGTACTCTGAACCGTTTTATCTTGCGCTTGGCTTAGCGACTTGTGCACTAGGGGGAAAGTATAGCATTCGGCTCACACAGAATGCAGTCTTGTTTGAAGGGTCAGACGGAGCGCAGTCGCTGCCAGACACAAGCACATGGGGCGACGACGACAACAACAACGGCTGCAGCTCGGACAATTCATTTTACGAGAGCACACACCGAGGCAGCTCCAAGTCGTTGTATTGAGTGTATCCACCGCGAACCTAGAAGTTTTAGTCATAGTGCAAACATGAAAACAGATATACTGTGACTATTGTTGCAGTGCGGGAATAATAAGTTCAAAAGGAAATCAATTTGGAGCTTTGGGGCGGGAATGGCATCTTGTTTTGTCAAACACTCATGCTGATTGTTTTGTTCCAAAAATGACAAATTGAAGGTGGCAGTGGTGCTCCGACAAGCTGCGATGCTCGCAGTCGTTTTCAACTTGACACTTTATGGCGCAAGCCAAAGTCGCCCGGAATCTCTTCCTGTGGTCAGTCATGCTTCGTTCTCGCCTTGACTGACATAATAGTCGAGGCAGTCGAGGCTCGACACGGATTTAAAATCGTGTCGGAGGTGTCCCCAATCTCATCACAAAGATCGCGCTGTCCAGTATCCTCGTGCTCCAAATACGCCAGGTCGACCAAAATACGTTAAACTACGTCATTTCGAGGCAAACGACCATCCAGTTTGAAACTGAGTATGAAAGATACACGTTACTACTATACTAGTATCGAAATAGACAGAAATCGTAAGTTAACATCGTTTTTGATTCGCCCAAGGGTGAGATAATGCAAGTATCTTCGACTGTCCCAACGTTTTTGGCATACGACGTCCTCACCACCATTTCTCGTTCAGCATTCCATCAACCACATCAAAATGAAGTTGCCGCCCAACTTTTTCTACTGTCCTACCATGTCGGCCGACGAGCGAGTGCACTTTCATCAACGGGGCATTTCCGCAGCGTATGAAGTTGTATGTGCTAGCATCACCTACACCTACCAGATGGAATGTTCGTGTCCTTACACCGAGCTTGTAGGCTGAGAAAATTCAACCGCAAGGTGGTCCGATCGCGTGGGAGCTCAATTCCGACGAAAAGGACTTGCAAATTTTCAAGGGCGTGGACTCGAACCTTCCGTTTGGCTCGTCGGGCTCGACAGCCTTTTCAGCGTGGATTGAAGTCGAAGGCACGATGGCTGAAGTGTTTCAGCTGTTCAAATCCCAAACAACCCAAGAAGCCAGCGATTACTGCCGCCGGTTTGGCAATCTTCTTACAGATGCTGTCAACTTGTACTCGATTCAGCCCGCCGTGGACGCGGACCAGCGAGACATGATCAACCTCTCGTGGCGCTGCTTCAAGTCGCAATTTGGTAAGGTCGTGCTCCACAGAGACGCCTGTGTCCTTGACGTCCACCACGCGTTTACATTCCACGGCAAACTTGTTTGGGTGCGACTGCTCAAGTCCGTCGAGCTGGCGTGCTGCCCCGATCTCCAAACAATTCTTGGTCTGGTTCGGATGCACCACGAGATCACGGGCCACATCGTGTTTGAATCGGAGAAACCGGGGTACATCCACATGGGCTACATTGCCCAAACAGACGTCAGGGGTGTCGTGGGGGACTGGGCCAAGTGGATGGTCAATGCGTCCATCAAGAAACGCTGTCGAAGTCTGCTTGACGTGGATCGTTTCTTGCGCGAAAATCGGCTGAGCCAATCACCGTTCTTGGCCCCGTCACAGCTCACGCCCATGCGCCGCGCCGGCCGCTGCTTTCTCTGCGCCAAACAATTTGGAAACTACCGACTTCAACGGCCGCGCAATTGCCTCAAGTGTGGTCGAGTGTTTTGCCGGCGCTGCCATCAGCACTGGCACGTTCGCATGAATGGCGTCGAGGCCACCGCCCCCGTGTGCAATCTGTGCGCGACAAAGCCAGTGCCAGTCAACCAACTGCCCCGACGAAGCAGCATCCAAGTGCTGGATATGCCCTCGCTATTGAAAATACATGCATCAAGAATGGACGACGACCAAGTCAGTGTGAGCCAGACACATGATATGCTAGCTTTTGATGACGGGTACTCGACGACCCCTATGTTTGGGACACGGTCCGTGGCGGCCGTCGCCAGGTCCGACGGCGACAGTTCGTTCTACGAGAGCACTGTCTATGACCCAATAACGATATTTGACAATGAATAACAACAAATGGAACGGAATTTGAATCGAATGCCATGTCTGCATCGACTTTAGCTCTTGGGGTTTGCATATGTATATTGGTTGGCCTTGTAGCATAGGCGACAAATGAACGTCGTTGAAGTCCATGACCGCCAGGGTGATGATGTATGTCGGGGTGCTGCAATGTTCAGACTAAACCACATTTGTATAATCTAATCCACATCCCTTTAGAGATAAACCGAATAAGGTGATGCACGGTTGTGATTGCAATACGAGTAGGGGGTAAAGGAGACCCTGTACCACCGCGCGATTTTGTGTTTGATCTCACTTCAAGTGAACTAGATTTGAGAATTCAAAGGCTCGCGCAGCCTCACCATCTATTTGAAACATTATTGCAGATTCAGCACGCAAAAACACCAACACACAAGGTGACGTGATTATGCATCGAACAGAGTGAACAAATTTATCTAAGCTTAGCAAGCTAGGAATTGAAACGAACTTTGCATTTCTTCGTTGGATTTTATGACTCAGAGTCAAGGGGTTCATTATTGAAAAAGCGGTTGATCAACGCGAGGGACACTTGCGGTTGGTTGGACGGAACCATGTGCCCGGCATTGTACACGCGAACAAAGCTCAGGTCATTCGCAGAGCGAACCTCTCCCGCGTTCTCCCCATCAACAGTCAATGGCTTAACTTTCGCAGTGTTGAACGCCAACTTGTGAGGCCACTCCATCCTCTTGGTCCACGCTTCGTTGCCAATCCAGTTGCACATCAAATCAGCATCACCAGCGTAAATGAGCACGCGGACGCCCCCCGCCAGCAAATCGATTACTTCTTGGACGTAGCTCTTCATGTAGTCCACTTTGAAATCTTTGAACACCCTTGCATTCGATTCAGCCCACGTTTTGTTGGCATTTAGTTTCGCTTGCACAGCGGGGTCCAAGAGAAACTTGCGGCCATTCGCCATCGTGTCGATGCATGTGCGATTGGGGCAATACTCGCGAAGATCGAATGGGTTGCGATTGAATGTGTCGGTCAACGGGGCCACCATTTCATGACTCCACGTCTTGAGCGCTTGAATGCACGTTTCGTTCTCGTTGTGCGTGGATTGACACGCATCGAGCAACTGTGTGGCGTTCTCGACTGCCTTTTTGTACGCGGGAACGAGCTCCGGTGGAATGAGTGTTACGTTGTAGGCATTGTTGACCATATCGAGCGTGTGTGGGATTTGAGTGATCGTGTCCGTGAGGCCATTGCCAATGGCTATGCCCTTCAAACGAATACGAATGTCGTCTCCCTGAGGCGGTTGCTTCAAGAGGTAGGCCGCGGCAGATGGGACGTAGTGACCACCGTAGCTTTCGCCCGTGATGAAGAACGGGTGGTTCTTGAATTTCGGATTCTTCTTGAGGAAGCCTTGAAGGAAGCCATAGATGTTACGCCCCACGTCAACTTCGTTGTGGTCGTCGTCTTGATCTGATGTCGAGTACGAGAAGCCAACGCCCGTGGGCTGGTCCAGCCAAATGACATTGGCGTGGTTGGTCCACGAATACGGATTATGGATGGTGTTCAACGTGCCGTCGATGGTACAAGGGCCATTTTCAGTCAACAAGGCAATCATGGA
>VJMH01000217.1:0-12974 GCA_009835185.1 Aphanomyces stellatus
CCTTGGTTCAGGTTTTGACTCGCCGACTTTGATCCTCTGTAATTCCCGCCACACTGGACCGATTTGGGCTCAAAATACACCCAATCACAGAGGAGATCACGCGCTTTCTCGACGTGATCATCCGATTGGCTGACGAACAAATACAGGGTTAATTCCACCAATCGGAAGTTGAACATGACAAACTTCGCGGACCAGAGTAGTACAAAACAGCCAATCAAACTATCGCAATATCATGTCGCACGACCAATGAAATGGCGGCCCTGGCAAAAAACAACATCACCAATCGATTCAGGAGGGGGGTTTACCTCGACAACCCTCCTGACGAGCGCACCAACTTTACACGTATGCCTTCATTCATCCTCAATGTTAATGGGCACGATACCCATCTTCTCTAGGGATACCAACAAGTCTTCATCCACAGTCATGGCCTCGAGCTGGCGGGCAAGCCTGTCCATTGCGCGGCATTCGTTCCGCTCACTCATGAGCGCTTGCTCCATGGCTTCCACGTCGACATCATCAAGGTGAGACTTTGCGGCCTCGTACACGTCTCGAGGACACAACGCATTCTCACGTAAGTTTCCGGCCCTCGCATTCTTCTCCTTCGAGAAGTGTGGAATCTTGTAGACGTTGCCACCGAGTTGGCGCATGGTCTCAACCAAGCAAGCTTGGAGTGTCAAAAACGTCCGCCCCAGACGTTCCAGCGGGTACTCATTGAAAGAACGCTCAACGTTCTCCACGAGTTCACCGATGGATCGAGTTGACTTCTGGTGTTGTAGAGCTTAGATCGCGGCGAAGAATCCGAGGTCAAGGATGTACATGTCGGGCGAATACAGCGGCTGGGGCAAATGCAATAATTGCCATCCAGATGACGCGTAGGTATTGAAGACAGCATTGATGGCCGGTTCATTGATCGGAACGTGAGCAGGTGCGTTGTCTTGCTGGAGCTTCACGATCTTCTTTGCATTAGGCCACTTGTCGAGGATGGCTGGAAGCACCTTCTCGATGAGAAAAGATCGGTAAACATCCCTGATCACGCTCACAGACTTCATTTCTGGGGTTCCTGCTGGGCGGTTAACGCTAGATCTTGCCGCAGGGACGATCTCAACGAACGGCCACGTGCCGATCTTCCCGTCCCACCAAGTGTCGGTGTCGTCAATGTACCGTGGGCGAGCTACGGCGCTTAGAAACATAACTTTCGTTATATAGCGCTTGTTTTTGCAACTTCGAACTGGCTTGCATTCACCGGGCACGAGGTAGAAACGACGGCGTTCTTGAGTAAGGTAGAACCACTTCTCATCCAGGTGGACGCAGTCAAGCATGTCGTCGAGCTGCATGTTGGATGTTACCATACTTAACGCGAATTTCAGCCTGCTATATTTGTTCGAGTCAGTGAGAACAGGACGAATAGCACTTAAATGTGCGCAAAACAATCCATGTTTCAAATATCGATGCAATGTTCCTAGCGATATTCCTGCACAATAGTGAGCGACGTTGTCATACATGACTTACCAGTTTTCGCCGAGATGGACCGAAGGCTCAAGCGCTCAGCAAGCGGTACTTTTTGTAGCGCTTCCTTTACTTCTTCTGGAGTATAGGACGGCTTCCTACCGACATTTCCTTTTTTCTTGTTGGCAACGCTCACCATCATGTTGCCTTCAGTAATTCCTTGCTCTTTTGCGCGTTTAATGACCTTTCGGATGGTAGTTACGTGGCAGTTGTATTTCCCTGCCAAATAATCGCCAAAGCCCTTTGGTAGCCTTTTCTTGACCGAACCGTTGCTAATGAGAAAGACCTCCCTGAGGATGGCTTCACGCTCCTCACTCGTCAGGTCGCGCCTGCCCATCTTGATTGCAGAATGTTTGTCCATTGTGGCGACATTTTATCTTGATTAAATTATGATATAAATTGATGTGAAATTGAATGCCTTCCACAGCGAAGTTCCCCACTCTAAGCACACGTCTTGGCGCGCTCTCTGAATCGACCAATCAAACTCTGTGGTGGTCAGTTCGAAGAAGGTGACATTCGTAATTAACTCTCACTTGAAATTTTAATGACCAGACATGTCAACCCTTCCCAAACTCGAGGGATCTTTGTTGAACGGAGGGAGTATACGACATGAACGACCACGTCACCCAGGACCAGAGCGCACGCCATATTCGACAGAAAAAAGTCGCAGTAGGTCGTCCAAATCATCCGGGGGCAGAGACACTGTAGTGAGAAAGGACGGAACGTTGCGAGAGCGGTACATGGTGTACCAGGCTGCATCCGCTTTGTTGCTTTGCAGCGCTGTAGAGTCTATTGCGTTGCGCTCGCGTAGACTACCATACAGACGCATCATTGTTAGTTTTCTTTGACGTTGGATGCCCGTGAGAGGAAAGCTGCAGCAAGAAACGGCGAAACCATGTTCAATTTGTGTTGGACACGACGAATCAACCACTAAATTTTTAACAAATAGAAGTTGATACTGTTTGACGTTTTGACCAATGGATTCACTTTGAGTTTGTGAATTTGCGATGTTTTTGGAGGCATGATAAATTCGATTCTATCGGACGACGTGCCATAAGTTAAAATAATATCACTTATCCGGACTCGCAAATTTGTTTGCGAGAGGCACTTGCGAGATTTTTGGCAGTCACCCAATGTCCTTTCTAATTTCAATTGTTCAAAAATCATTTCTGGTACTAACTGTGTTGAACTCTGAACTGTTGAACTGCAATTGTGCTTTCAGCCAAAATTTTAAACTTCTGTGTTAATTGTCCAAATCGCTCGATCTATTCTATTGTATTGGTTTTTGTATGGTACTCCTGTTGAAACGATTTTTGCGCAAAAGAGTTGATTCTGATTAATGAAACAAATTCAACAAACGCACGTTGATTGGCTAGTTGGCTCAGCCGATTCGTCTGCCGATTTTCGTCTGCGATTCATTGGGCATGTCGAAATTCCTTCGAAAACAACACTACGACTTCGAAATAACTATTACTTGTAATTTTTTCATCACCGTCGCGCCTCGAGTGACCTAACTGAAGTTCAGCCAAGATTTTTTTCGACCTTTCCACTTAAAATGCATATATTGGCTTCAGTATATGCAAAATTGAATGACATTATGAAATAGAGCTTTTCTCGAAAATTATGCGAAACAATTAAAGTCTCGTGGAAAGCTCCAACCAGAAATATTGTTTTTTTTTTCAAAACAAATTACGAAGTGAGGCCCTGCAGCTTAAAACTTTTGCAATATCGTGCTCATATACACTGCTTAACGAATTGGTTGGCATGACGATCTTGATGGGGATGTCGAGGGTGGAGTGGTACTCTTCCGATGTTAACGATCATGAATAAAGGTTGCGTATTCTTGGCTCCGTTGAGGGTCATTTGAATCACACAGTCATGTCGTGCAATCTTTTGTTTCGACCAGAGTTGCCAACAGAAGAAATTCAAATGTCCGCTTGCTCGGCAGCTACCAACCTTCCACTTCTCCCATTGGCCAAAAAATAAAATCCTGCAATTTGATTGGCTTGGCGATCACTAAGGCAGCGAAAAAATGAAGCACGTTCACGCCGTCGTTGCTCTCACAGCGAAATGATGACTTTTAAATTTGGGTACTTTTTGAAATCGTGAGAACCGAGGGGGCTTGTTCATAGACGAGACCATTGACAAAGAAACCACAGCGACATCCTGGTGATATTTCCATCAGTTTAACGCAACATCATCGACAGAAACGATGTCCGTCCCATCTTCCTTCACTTCTACATCGGACACGTTTGTTCATTCGTTGGACTAACCTGGGGAGAGTCGCATCAATGCTGGCACAAAGCACGAGATCTTGCAGCCAACACCAATTTGTTCGACGGCCGAACGGGCGGCTTGGTTCCGAAAGGCAATGTTCGAAATTTTGTTTTGTTTTCGCAGGGGCGGGCACTGCGACGGGCCTTCTTCATACTCGATCTGGCTCACTAGACCAAACATGGGTGAAACTTCTGCGAGTCCTGGCCCTGGCGCTGGCGGCTACGTCTCGGTCTGGGACGCCCGCCCCGTCAAGTACAAGAACGTGCTCATTTCCGTATGCGGGTTCATCCTCCTCATGGAGCTCGCGGAGCGATTGAGTTACTACGGCATCAACCAAGGGCTCAAGAATTTCATGGGCAAGAAGCTGGGGTGGTCAAGCGTCTCGTCCAATTCGATCAAGAGCACTTGGACGTCGTTGGTGTACATGTCGCCGCTCCTCGGCGCGTACATTGCCGACGAACGCTTGGGGCGCTTCAAGACGATTGGCATCTTTGGCACGCTGTACTTTATCGGCGACGTGCTCATCTCGATCGCCGCGTACCCTGATGTGCTTGCGTCGGGCGATGGCAAGACGGCCGAGATCATCTTTATCCTCGGGTTGTTTGCGTGTATTGGCATTGGCACGGGCGCAATCAAGTCGAATGTGATCACGCTGGGCGCCGATCAATTTAACCCCGCCGACGAACGCGAATCGGCCCAAAAGATCACGTTCTTTAGCTGGTTCTACTGGAGCATCAACTTTGGCGCGGGCTTTTCGTACGGGTATCTCGCAACGTTGTGTGTCAAGGGGTCGCCCCAAATCCCCAAAGAATACGGTTATTTTGCAACGTTTTCCATCTGCGCCGGCGTATTTGCATTTGCGCTGCTTGTGTTTTTCATCGGGAGCCCTCGGTACATCAAGCTCGCGCCTAATTCGTTTGCCATGTCTAAGCTGGTCCATGTGCTCACAGCCGCGTCGGGTCGTTCGACATCAGCCAAGTTTGCCATCATTGGCTTTTTCGCGTTCCTCACGGCCTTTGTGCTCAACCTCGTCGCTGTCTTCCTCAAGGACGGCAGCGACCAGCGCCGTGGGCTCACTTATACGGCTGGCGGTGTCGCCCTCGTCGGTGTCCTCTCGTGGGTTACGTTTGGCCAGCGGTTTCAAGACATGGACAAGGCCAAGCAGTCGCAAGGAGGGCCCGCCGACGACGTTAGCGTTGATGAAACCAAACTCGTGGTCCGCATCCTGCCCTTTGCCGCACTCACCGTCATGTGGCAATGCGTGTACGATCAAATAGACGCCAATTTTCAGTCCATCGCACAGCAATCGGACCTTCGATTTGGCGACACGCGCGACGCGACGCAGTTGCCAGGCGCGGTCCTCGGCGTCTTTGATCCGATCGCGATTGTGATTTTGATCCCCGTGCTCGAATCGGTCATCTACCCGCTCTACAAGAAAGCCACGGGGAAGGACCCGTCGCCGTTTGGCAAGGTCGCGGCCGGGCTCGTCATTTCGACAGCCACCATGTTCTACGTCGGTGTGTTTGAAACCGTCCGTCGCAACGCTGGCAACATTTTGTTGCCCAATGCGACGAATCCTGAACCGTATCCGATCCTTGACGTGAGCTCTGGTCTGCCCATGAACCAACTCGCATGGGGTTGGAACATCCCGCAGTACATCCTCGTCGCGCTCTGTGAATGCCTCATCAACGTGACCGCCTACGATGTCTTTTACGCTGAAGTACCCATCTACCTCAAGAGCACGTGCCAAGCAATCAATTTGTTTATGACGTCGGTCGGATCGAACGTCACGTCCATCTTTACGCTGCTCTTCCAGCAGTACATCCCCGACGACCTCAACGATGGCCACCTCGAATATATGTTTTACGGCGTCGGCGCTGTCTCCGTCGTCAACCTGCTCGTCTACTTGGTTGTCATGCGCAGCATGCAATTTGGCATGGCGTCGTCCAAACGCGGCGCCGAAGCCATACAAACCCAAGACATGCAAGACATCCCCAAGGATTACTTTGCCACACGCGACTCGCACGAAGCGCGCATTAGTTATGCCTAAACCCAATATGAGAATACATGTACATAGCGAATTGGTTGGATGTCCCGACATTTGTACCACCGAGGAAATTCATACCACCATGCAACTGCATTCAGTCGTCGTGCCCCTAGCACCGACTGCAGAGGCCATGTCTCGAGTCGTCTTGGCGGTCTGTGAAGGACACAAAGGATGAGGCCTATATCAACTATCATCCATGAATGTCCTGGATTGCCGAGGACGCCATTGTGCAAAGTCATTGTGTGATGACGTTGCTATGGTAGCAAGTCCGAATCGACTGGTGGCAGACCTCTCCCGATTTCAGTCCGACACTTGCAAACCGACGGATATCGTTTTGATTATTTGTGTTGTTCGAAGATTGTATGTTTGTACCCACTGGTTCCCACCATTTCGAAAGCAACCGACATGAAGTCGATCGTCGTCGTCGCGCTCCTTGTGTTCGTCGCCGCCGTCGGCGCCGCCCCAACCTATTGCTACATTTGCGACGCCAACTATTGGAAGTGCCGCGCCAAAACTGCCAACAGCGTCTGCACCGACGCGCGCTACAAATGCAACCGCGACTGCATCGTCTATTAACACGTATCGGCGAATTTAATGCAAGTTCTCTCTGTTGTTGCACTGCCTTGTGTTGCATTGCACCTTGAAACCTTGACGTCAATCCAACCGACGCAAAGACGACTGCCGCGGTGAATGCAGCCACACAGCCCATTTCCCAACATACCTCTCTCATGCTACGCCCATCATCCTTCCTCTTCCTCGTGAGCATGCTATGACTGGACCCAGCTACAGCCGTCGCCCATGGCATCGAAGCCGCCGTGGGAACCCATCTCTACGTCGCAAGTCTCCGCGTGGGCAAAGCGTCGTCGTTGGCCGTCTGCGCTGGCGTCCTCATCGCGCCCACGTTCGTCCTGACGACTTCCAGCTGCCGCCACGCGCAGTGGGTTTCCCTAGGCTTGCATTTTGCCCACGGCAGCAGCGATGGCCACCGCCTCGGGGTCACCAATGTCACGTTGCACCCGCGCGTCAACACGTACAGCGGCCTCTTGGACTTTATTGCTGTCCTGACCCTGGCCAACGCCAATTTGATTGCGCCCGTGCGTCTGTCATGGACTTAAGTTGTGGCTGGCACGAACGCAACCGTTGTTGGCTGGGGTGCTACAACTCCCACTGGCCCTCGCTCGGATGTCTTGCGGCAAGCCATCGACCAAACGATCCTCGCCAACGCCGATTGCAAGGCTGAACTCAGCAGCGTAGCATGGTCTGCGCCGGTCACAGCGGCGTCCACGCCGGCGACATGGGTGCGCCACTCACGATATTCGATCCAGAGGGACAGGATGCCGTCATTGGCATCGCGGCCTTTGGACGATCAACAAATGCTTTCCTGGTGTCCTTGCCCGCGTGGCGGCGGCGCGGTCGTCTTTGGCGCCGTATGTTGGCCAACCCAGCCCGCCACGCGTCGAGATTGATTCGCGTTCGACTGTCGTGGGATTGTATTCGACGCCCACGAGCCATCCGTTTTGCAGCGCGGTTTTGATCGCACCCACCATCCTCCTCATCACGGCGTCATGTGCCCGCAAAGACGGCGGCTGCGCCATGGGTCTTGCCGATCGACGCCATCGCGTCACGCGCCGATTTGTCCACCCCGACTACAACCACACATTTGCCAATGAGTATGACATCGCGATCCTGTATCTCGACACCCCCGTCGCCAACACGACACCCGCCACACTTTCCTGGGACTCGATCGATCCATCGAACGGCGGCAACTATTCTGTCCGCGGTGTGGACGCGAAGTCACATGCGATCGAGGACGGGATGGTAGCCTTGTGGTTCAACACCAAGTGCCAACTCGCGTACACTTATGGCGACATCACCGACTCGATGGCCTGCGCGACGACAACGCAGAGCTCGATGACGCGCGGGAGCCCGTTGATCACAACCAAAGGACATGGTGACGTCGTCATGGGGCTGGTGAGCTGGGGCAACAATCCATTTGTGTTTGTACGCCTGGTCAGCGCCAAGAACTTCCTTTAACCCTTTCTCTCGTCGTCGGCGGCCACTCTCCGTGCATAGTTGTTAGCAACTGCACCACAGGTCAGTGGGGACTTGAACTAGTATTCTGCTTTTGTTGGCAAGTGTTCAAGTTCATGTCAGTTTTCTGCAGTTGTGCGTGGTGTTATTGTATGCGGGTGAAGTATGCTTTTCACAACAACAACAACAGTTATAATAGTGTTGGCACTATTCTATTTATAAATGTAACAACAAAACTATATAACATGCAATACAAAAAAACAGGAAGAGGCACTGCAGCATTGACGTCAACCCCTCAACGTTGAAGATTGCCCGATGACCTCGTGAAGACATCGCCGCCGCCACCTCAGGCGGCCTCTGCAATAAATCCTCCTTGGCAACTGTGCATGCGCTTTCCCTCGTCGCATTCAACCATCTGTCCTTCGTACATGCGACGACAAGCATCCTCTCCATCCACCTCAAGCCCATCCTTCCGCGCTCTATTTGAAAGCTTCCATGGAACATGGAGAAGCATGTCGATCGCATTGTTCTTTCAACTTGTCCGTCCCTACACGAGCAGACTTCTTCTTTCACTCGGGAGGCCATTCTTGAATTCTCCTCGTGATGCTCCATCAAGTGCTCCTCGTTGCCGTCGTCGTCACCGCCAGCGTCGTCCGCGCCATCACCCATGGCTCCATCGTGTCTTCCGGTCGCCACACCTACCTCGCAGGTCTGCGCACCACCGCCACGGGTCCTGCATTTTGCAGCGGCGCGTTGATCTCACCCCGCGCCGTGCTCACCACGGCCACGTGTCAAGCCGACGCAGAGTATGTCTCGCTAGGCTCCATCTACCTCCTTGGCAACATCGACGGTGAGCGCATTGCCATCACATCCAAGCACGTCCATCCGCAATTCAATCACTCGGGCAACCACGAATACGACTTTGCCATCTTGACGCTCTCGACCGCTACCCGCATCTCCCCCGTCAACATCACGTGGGACCAAAACCTCGCGGGCGCGTCCGTCGCCTACGTCCGCGGCTTTGGTGCTGCCGCCGTCGGTGGCCCCTCCTCGCCCGTGCTGCAAGAAGCCTTGGTCCCCATCTGGTCATCCGACGACTGCACGAACGCCCTCCATGGGCTACATGCCGTCACGGACTCGATGTTTTGCGCAGGTGGCGCCGCTTCGGACGCGTGCGACGGCGATTTCGGGGACCCTGTCACGGTGGCCCGCGGCGGCGATGAGTATTTGGTTGGACTCTCGAGCTGGGGCTACGGATGCGGAACCCCCGGCCTTCCTGCGGCCTATGCCCGCGTCGCCACCGCATTGGACTTTGCTGAACCGTTCCTCAAGTAGACATGTTGCGCTTGGCTTGCATCATCGGTGGATGGAATTGACTACACAATCACTTAACCATGAAGTACCTGCGTGCATCTCTGTGTTGTCTTCGCCCTCCGTGCCTGTGTGTGGTTTCAATTCTTTAACATGCTACATGGGACTGTCATTGCCCTATTGCGTTCACAGGAGTGTGATTTGCTACCGTCGTCCTTCTCGCGTCACCAATTGCTCTCAAAATCGTGCATTTAGTCCCTAGCACCATGGATTTCAGTGTTTGTGGTTCAACATTGTTAAATATTTTGGCCATTTGGCGTGACCAATTCCCCAACACAAAGATTGCCGTCACAACAGAGTCGCATTACAGATTTCAACATTTGCAGTAATTGAAGTTTGGTATGATTAAACTGTCGTTTCATCCTCTGCTGATCAAAGACGATAGTCGTATGGGATTCATTCGTGGCTTTGTGATATGCGTCTAGACCTTTGACAACTATCGTGCCAAGGCGAATTGTGTTGCAACAATGGTCGTTCGATTAATGGTGTGACATTAAATATGCTTCTATGGTTAAGCTTCCATTGACAGAGGATGTGGTGTCTATGCTTATGAAAACTTTGAATGTTGTGATGGAATTGAGCACTTAAAACGTTTTGATTGTCGTAGCACGGATCGTTCTTTTGTGATTGAAAAGTGCATCAAAATTCAACAAAACATGAACACAACCAAATGTCTATTTCTATTTGTTGGGTCGAATTGGTGGGTTGTCTCGAGCCAAAAAATCGTTTTGCATGTTGTTTTTTATCTTGCGTGGTAACATACTTTCGTTTTTGCTTGGACTTGGCGGTCCCCCATGATATCATTTCGGCTGTTGACTTGGCACAGTTGAGGTTGTCGTCGACTCGCTTTTTGTTGTGACGAACAATAACGTTGGCTTCTTAAAACTACCAATTTGCGAAGGCCAACAATGAAATCTTTGTACGTTCCTTTGCCTACTGAGGTCCGACCTTCTCTTTCCCGAATGCGTTTGAAAATTGAAATTGCGTTTTCAATATTCATGGATGCAGCAAACCGCTCATTGAACAGATGCAATTGAGACTCAAAATGCCACTGGAATTATATTTTGTATTTTTTGAAATTGAGAGTGCATTTTGCCAACGAAACATGTAGCCATGTACAAGGCCTCAATTAACTGTGTCGGACATTTCGGGGCTTCCGAGTTGGATGCTGGATGATGAAAACTCATTGGGCTGGAATAAAAGTCATCTTTTACAATTGAATCAAGCCAGGACACAAACTGTGTAATATGATCGTGACGCGTTTGATCACTTATGCCTGACTCGTCAAATGCAGCGAAAAAATCCTCCATAATTTACACATTTGGGATTCAACATTTTGGGACATGGATTGCAGTACATCAGCGACTTTTTCTGAAAAAAAAGTCTGGCATCAGGAACATTTTGGTGGTCCCTGGTTTTATACCACCAGTCGTCAAGGACATTTGGGCAATTTTTTTGAACATTATGCCACGGTTTGCAATCAAATAGATCCGACCAACCAGTGGACATATGTGTGACAAATCTCTTTAGTACATTGTCAGGATCAATATTGCGGGTGAGAACAACTTCGTTCATGAAAGGATTTTGCTCTGGAACACAAATATTACGGTAAAAGTCCACACCAGCCTGCAGATATAAAAACAATGACTCATCGAAATTGAAAATGGCCAACCACGTTAATTTCACGGTTTTTGACATTTTATGCTTTCCCTTCAAATTTAAATGTGCTATAATATGGGCAACAACTTTCACTTGATCATGATCCAAAAGCAAATTCTTTTGACTGTAAAAAAAATACCGAATGCTCAACGAACTCGATAAACCCTCGTGACGATTCAATGTCTAAATTTATTTGTGGGAAGTCGTAGTGGTCAATTGATGACTGCCTTCCAGAATCAACCCATGCACGGGCTCGTGGTAAATCGCAAAACCGTGTGGCCGTGTGGATCAAATTCAGTTTCAATTAACCTAAAGTCATTGAGTAATACGAGCAAATCATTCCCGCCGGGTCAATATTTTGGGAGTTGACTTTTTTCTATCGTCAATAGGTATAGTGAAGAGTCGTGCTGAGCTCCTTAGACGTGTGCGCTCTCGATGACCTTGTCAACTCGAAATCAGAACATGTTTGTTACAAGTAAAGAGCTCGTACACGAAGCTATCATCCCACTGGACAAGCTGCATGCATGCAAGTTAAAGTGCATCGGACGTTATCATTCAACAAAACGTCAATTGTGAGTACTTTGATGAGTATGAGGAACTTTTAAATACGTTTTGAAAAGAAATAATATGGAATAAATAAAAGTGTATAAATTGTACCCTGCGAAGTAGCGCAGTGGTTAGACGAAGCCGCAAGGTACGGAGTTCGAGTCCGCATTTTTGCTCATTTTTCCTTCTTTCCAGTTGATATTATTTTATGCAGGTATTTCCTATATAAATGAATATGACAAAATGTACTCCACCGCACTAACTTTCAAAAACAAAATTATCTCACCAACGAGCAAATTGCCTCGTCTATAAACAACACCAAGGCGAAAAAGGCCTGGTGAGTTATTTTGGGTACTACGGTAGTAGGAGCATTATAAATCCAGATTAAGTTTCGTGGGGACTTTGCTTCGCCGAGGTCCTCCCGAATCGTGTACAATAGAGCACACAATAACTCACCGCACAAAACTACTCACCCGAGACCCCAAATCACACAATAACTCACCAACTGTACCACTCAAGCACAGAATCACTCTCACCAAATACCTGACCATGGTAAATAAATTAACTTATGCACACAAATATCAAGTATAATATTTATCATTAGGAATACGAATAAAAATACATAATCTTATTCGGAAAAGTATCAAAATAAACTCAGCCAGCAACAAATCATAAAATGGTGAGCAAAAAAGTCTGGTGAATTATTGTGTGCTTTACGGTCAGAATTTGACAGTGAGTCACAACCGCCATTCATAAAAAAGTTACTCCGGAGAACTGCTGGATTTACAGTTTCAACAAGTGGTAAATGCACACTGGGGAACGCACTGAAACACTGTGGCTTTGAAAATATCCTTATCATGCGATCGAAAACTCATTTTGGGGTGGCACCATCTTAGCCCTAGTTTGATGTACTTGAATAGAATTGTATTCAAGTAGATAGATCCCTTTGATTCGTGGCCTCGGCAATCTAGAGCCCTCGTACTTGCCCTGAATTCCCATAAATCTCTGCGAATTCTTTGAACGTGGCCTCACACAGCCCCATTTGGCAACAAAAAATCCATCCTATTTCTGATTTTTCACTACTCCCGTGATAAAGAACGACCACATAGGAGGGTTGGGGTAAAGAAAACACATTCTCAACAATGACACCACTCGGAGCCTCGAGGCGAAGTAAGGAATTTGCAGTTAAACGACACCGTGTCTCGATGCATGCAGCTTCGAAACCACTCAATCCAACAAGTGAGCTCAATTTATATAATCCTTTATGGGTTTCTCTGAGATGGCAAAGTCTTGCAAGGTGATTGTCCTCGTGTGTTTTTGTGCAAGCATAAAATGAGTTGCAGGTGACCAATGAAAAGACGTCCATATCCATATGCCCATGTCCCTCATCTTTCGATGCGTCGTACTACGTAGTAAACATGTATCCACACCCTTGTCCATAGACGCGACACTACACTTTTCCACATCGTTCATTTTCGAATTTACTTTGTCCTCTCCACAACATGCTCTACACATCGCTTGCTCCTGGTGGCTGTCA